>JACGDI010005831.1:9540-73984 GCA_014898725.1 Jacaranda copaia
ATCTTATCTGATTCCCTGTATCAGTATTCTGAATTATTCTAGTTGTTAAGGATTATTTTTTTTATAAAATGCATTTCCACTGCCTAATTGGACAATCTGAAAATTGATATAAACAGCATATTTATCTATACTTGAATCATATCCTAATGGAAGTCACCCGTATAAGATATCAATTCTAATCTCCCTTGCCTTGTTGCTAATTCTAGTTCTCCTTATTTTTATTACTTCTGGAGTGGGTTCTTTGATATATATATATATATATATATCAACATAGTTTGTTTTCCTGGGTCGTGTTTTTCCGGAGGTTTAAAGCTCAGTCTGGCATTCATCTGCTTTCTTGTTTTCCATTTTGAATCTTTTCAGGTGCATCAGAAGAAAATATCAGAGAGTTGTTCTCAAAAGCATACAGGACAGCACCATCTATTGTGTTCATTGATGAAATTGATGCAATTGCTACAAAAAGGGAAAATTTACAGAGGGAAATGGAACGCCGCATTGTGACACAGTTAATGACATGCATGGATGAATCACACAGGCTTGTAAAACCTGATGATGAAAATGCAAATTCTGAAAGTTCTGATCGCAGACCTAGCTATGTGCTAGTAATTGGAGCAACAAATAGACCTGATGCTGTTGACCCTGCCTTGAGGCGGCCTGGACGATTTGATCGTGAAATTATTTTAGGTGTTCCGGATGAATGTGCACGGATTGAAATACTGTCAGTGCTCACATGCAAGCTTAAAGTTGAAGGTGCTTTTGATCTTGTGAAAATAGCTAGGTCCACTCCAGGGTTTGTTGGAGCAGATTTGGCAGCATTGGCTAACAAGGCTGGTAACCTTGCAATGAAGAGAATTATAGACAAGAGAAAGGTTGAGCTCTCCAAAGAACCAGCAGATGGGAACTATAGTGAAGACTGGTGGAGGCAACCATGGTCGGATGAAGAAATGGGGAAACTCAGCATAACCATGGCTGATTTTGAGGTAACTTGTGTGCAGTTATGGTCAGCACATTTGTAAACCGTGAATGCGTATTGATGCTGGATTATGTGTCATTTGCATCCTGAGGAGACTCTTTGCACTCTATTATGTGTGAACCCCCTTTCTCTGCTGCTGATTTTCCAAAGTAAAGAAACAATTAGAGGTTATGGTGATGCAATAACATAAGCATCGCCACATGACAATCCACTATTAAATTTTTCTCCAATCTGTCAATGGTTGTTTGTCTGTGATCTATTGTGGATCCTATCACCTTTTCTATACCATGTATTCCTATGTGGTCCATGTAGAATATTTTTTTGGGATGGGGAAAGAGGGGTTGTGAGTATAAATATGCACCTAGATGGAGACTTAGAATTGTGGTACAATATTATGGAGGTGGAATATCTCATCTTTTACTATGGTTTATTTGAAATTCTATGGGAACTAAGAAAACAGAAAATATGAGAAAGGAAAAATCACTATAGTTTCTTGTCAAATTATTTATAAATTAATGAATCTAGTGTCCCCTTTTTCTGGTTATGCACAAAGCTGCCATTTTTTCTTTGTTGGAGTGGTTTTCAGTATTTTCCCTAACTTGTTTTGCAGACACCATTCTCTATTTTCTTTTAAATCCCTTATCTTTTGATTTTGTACTTTTTTTTAGGTGGGATGGGTGGGTGGGGTTGGTGCACCATATTTTCTGTATGTATTTAATGCTTTTTATACATTATATTTAAATGGTTGCTCTGGCAGAATATATATATGTATATATATTTGATCAACGTCATGTTTTTCTGTTATACTCTTTCCCCATGCCTAAATTACATTATCCAGATCCATCTACCTTCTCTTGAGAGTATCTGTATATGTTTTTCTGAAACTACCCTACAAACCAGACCTTTCTATTTTTGTAAGCTTTGGCATCTATAGTTAAGACACATGCCAACTTCACATATCAGATTTCACTCAAAAACATAATCAGAAAATTACTTAAAACTTCCAACTTTTCACCGTTTATTTAGAAAATAATGTAAACGGAGCCATTATTTGGTTAACCGACAAAGGGAGCTGTCCTTTCAATTAATGTTAATCTGAATTGCTTCTCCTATTCGTTTCTGTTATACCAAGTTCTGCGTGGTCCTTGTTCATTTCTGATTCCTCTTTCTATGCCCATTTTCTGTGGTTTACTCAGATTGTGATGCATTCAGTTTCTCCATTCAATTGATTGCAGGAAGCTGCTAAAATGGTTCAACCTTCTTCTAGGAGAGAAGGATTTTCTACCATACCAAATGTGAAGTGGGATGATGTTGGAGGTCTTCATTTGCTTAGACAAGAGTTTGACCGTTATATAGTTAGGCGTATAAAGTTTCCCGAAGATTATGAGGTAACTTTTTTCTTTTTCTAATTTAGTGAGTTGATCCAGATGGATTTTGCAATAGAACCAGACTTATGTTACTTTTTATGCTTTGAGCTTCTCGGCACGGCAACTCGGTGTTTAAATTGTTTATATATATGTAATGTTCAGTGAACAAAGTGTCATATGTTTGCTCTTTTATGAATCTCCATCACCACCGAGTCACACTTGGATTCCTTTAGCTCATTCCTGAAAAAAATAAGCCAACCACCCATCCAAAAAAAGAGAACAGTTTAGAGTTTGCTGAGAGAAAATTTCCTTAATTGTCCTTTTATTGAATGGCTCTTATGGGTTTGAAGCCTTGATTAAGTTTCTCATTTTTAGGATTTTGGGGTAGACCTGGAGACTGGATTTTTGCTTTATGGTCCTCCAGGCTGTGGAAAGACGTTGATTGCCAAGGCTGTTGCTAATGAAGCAGGATCCAATTTTATACATATCAAGGTTCTTTCTTTGGTTTAATTTGCTATGGTTTACTGAGTATGAAAATTTATGCTGATTTCTTACTGTATTACTTTTTTTATACATCAAGGGCCCTGAACTTCTGAATAAATATGTTGGTGAAAGTGAGTTGGCAGTGCGGACAGTATTCAGTCGTGCAAGGACATGTTCTCCATGCATACTTTTCTTTGATGAGGTACCTTTTTTCTCAATTGTTAGTATCAGCTGCCGTCGTATTACTTCCAGTCTTTTATATGGTACTTCAATTTCACCCTGTCTTTATCTAGAGGAGTTATATCCAATCATAAGAACCTTCTGTTTCTCTGTGTTATGTAATACTCCTTCAACAATGAATGTGTATGTTGAATTAACACGGAGTTGAAGGTTGAAAAGTGAAAGCCTTGGGTGCTTTTATATTTTAACCTTAAAAGTGAGAGTTGAGAGTTGGTTTTGCTTCATTCTTTTAATTGGGAAGGTACTCATGGAAAGAAAACTACCAAGTTAGAGCATCCAAGAAGGATTGGACAATTCAATTCTGGACAGAGGGAGTATTTTTGCACGTACAAAGTGATATTTTTGCACTGATCATGAAGTCCAAAATTTTACTTTAAAGCATGACTGTTGCTTCCTTAGGAAGTATCCTTACAATGCCTTACGAGGGTGATTTTTAGCATGTTGTGATTTGTTACATTTTTTGTTTTAGTTCTAGATTTTAAGGAATTTGTCTTTGTATACTTGGGGCATTCTTGTGTGCCAAGATTCTCTGCTTTCAAATTGTCATTATTATTTCTGTGCTGATGCTTTAAGCTGCCAGATGCAGGAATAGCTTTGGAATTCCACCATTTAATGTGAACTAGGTTTGTTTTGTTACCACCCAAGCGCAATACTGTATGCTATCATAACCTCACATGCTAAGGATGTCTCTTCAATTGAAAGTAAAGTTTGTCAGACTGGGAAGGAGATGATAAGTGAAATATGGCATCTGGGGAAAAAGATATACTCTTCACATCAGAAATAGAACCTTAGAACCCCTCTAAGGTTTTGAAGAATCTCTGAGGAGAATGTTAATATAGTCTCACCATTAAAAATGGCAAAGTTAGCAAAAATTGGATTTTTCTATTGGTGATCTGGGAGAGAAGTACGTATTCATAAACTACTTCACACCTATTTCTAATAGGAAAATAACTAGGAACCACTAGGATGCCAAAAATCCTTCTTGGACCTGATTTGCCTTCACTGGCTAATTCATGAGTCATGGCCATTTCCTAATAAGGACTAGAAAGTACATTAAAATCTAATCTGCTTCAGCCATCCATGAGCTAGCTGAAAAAGGTTTTCCTTCATCATTCTTGAGGAAACATTGTAGTTCTAGTGGCTACCTGGAAATTATTGATCATCTACGTACTCTGTTTTTTGGAGCATGAAGTTTGTGCTACTTGGTTAGTGGAATCAATAGGATCACTTCCTAATTGTCTGTGACGTGAAGAAATGTCTTCAATGTTAAATGGAAGGCCTCCACAAATTTCTCGGGGTAAGTCTAGGTAATAAGCATTTTCACCTAGTTGCTTTAACTCACTGAATGGGCATGCATGTTGAGAATTAAGTTGTATCCCTTTGCACACCAGTTTTGTAGTGAACTACGAAGTCTGCTGGATTCTCTTTGACATGATTCAAATTGTTAATTTGTCGATTCCTCTGCACATTCAACATATTTGTTGCCTTGCTTGAGACATCTTGGGTACAGAAATTGCTCATAATCTGAAGGATGAGAGCATGTTCTTTTTGCTTAATCTTCACCTGATCCTAGCAAAGAGATGTTTGTGCTGTCCTAAGCAACCAATCCTCTAGATGACGCCACAATAAACCAGCAACTCCTGCTTATTTTGCATGCACAAAGTGTATGTTCTCGTTCCATTCTGCTCTGTCACATTATTTCCTTCAGGGATATGCATCTTGCAGGGATTGATAGCTACTTTGTGTGGCAGAAAATCCTTCTATGGAAGGAAAGATGGGGCTTATTACAAACTTCTATATTGTCATGATAGTATAATCTGTATCATTCATTAGGTTTATGCAGTATCCTGGCCATCATAACCTTGGCTCTGATATCAAATTGATGCAGGATGGTCCTTTAAAATGAATGTAAAGTTTTTCCAACAAATAATATTGGGCTGGGAGTATTATGAAGATAAGTAAAGATGTGGAATAAGAAGATGAACGCAAGATAAAATTTGGGAATGCCTCCAAAGTGAAAAGTGAACCGTAGAATCTCTCCAAAGCCTTGCGAGGATATCTTGTAGGAGAAAGTTGAAAGAGTCTCATGATCAATAACTCTTCTATGATGAGCTAAGATGATTGAGGCTATAAACATACGTATCAACGTGGTGCCTAGTTCTACTAGCATAATATGTAGCAAACATTAGGATTAAGGAAATCCTTCTTGAACTAGGTTTAACATTTCGTAAACAAAAGCGGGGATCAAAACACTTTAGAATCTGGCCAAGAGATGAAATGCTTATTTTCATGGATCCTAGTTGATTGAAATTCCCCAAACACCCCTGAAATAGCTAATGAAGGTGGATCTTTGAAATATTTTTTCAGATCTTCTTCCCTTTCCTGAGCCTGGCATAAATGTTAATGGAGTGAGCCATCACATGCTTTTTCATTTTAGTAACCTACAAATTGCTTGCTTGATTTATTTCATCTCCCTCGGTAGAGTTTGGCCATGGGATTAATGTCTTTTCTTATCTCCGCACTTTTTATCAGGTGGATGCATTGACAACAAAGCGTGGTAAAGAAGGCGGATGGGTTGTTGAGAGGCTCTTGAACCAGGTTAGTGGATAGCAGTTTTCCAATGATTGTCTTGCTTATAACATACTCTCACTTAACATGTCTGGACCTTATTATGAACTGATATTGTACAATATCTACCATTGCAGCTACTGATAGAGCTGGATGGTGCAGAACAGAGACGGGGTGTTTATGTAATTGGTGCTACAAATAGGTAGAGATAATTGTTTCCAGGTCTTTGGACGTTTTCATGCATGGGGTAGTCGAAATTCTACTGAAATGTTTCGTCTTTGGTCCCTCATTTTTACCCATCTTATCTTGCTGACATTTTTGGCAGGCCTGAAGTCATGGATCGTGCTGTGCTCCGACCAGGAAGATTCGGGAAGCTTATGTATGTTCCACTTCCTAGTCCAGATGAACGTGGAATGATATTGAAAGCTCTTTCTCGGAAGAAGCCAATTGATGCCAATGTGGACCTGATGGCCCTTGGAAAAGACAGTGCTTGTGAAAATCTCAGTGGCGCTGATCTCTCTGCTCTGGTAAGTCTCTTTTTCAGCCTTTGGCTCACTCTCATACTGCCTCCATCCTGCAAAGGATGTCCCATTTGATTTTTGTTCAGCATTAAAAAATTCTTTATGGCACTTTTTTTTTTTAAAATCACCCTTTCAAAAAGTAAATGGATTACACAAAGTTTATTTGGATGGAAAATAGAATAATAATAATAATAATAATAATAATAATAATAATAATAATAATAATATTGCAAAATGAATGACATGATTTTATGATATGTATCTATTGTCTGTTTTCCATAAAAATAAAACTTCTTTTTCCTTAAATAAGGAAATTGTGTTGTGCCAGGACTGAAATGAAGAATATAATTGTTACATACCGCAATAAATCCCTAATTAAACATGCTAGGATAAATGAATAGAATGCTAGACATCTTTTGTGGGATTGAGGGAGTATATTGTTTTCCTCTGAATTTTCATGCTTGCCTATGCCCGAGACAGATTTTTTTTTATAAAAGGTATATCTTTTTAAATGGTAGATGAATGAAGCTGCTATGGCTGCTCTTGAAGATAAACTGACATCATCAAGTAGAAGTTCTGATGGTGTACAATGGACCATAAAAGATGCACATTTCAGGAGAGCATTGGGGAAAGTCTCTCCTTCTGTTTCAGACAAGCAAATACAATATTACAACCTTCTGTCAGAACGCTTCAAAGCTGCATGAGAGCAGACTTGATGCTTCGAATGGTTCCTCTAGATGGAGGATTGTTAAAATAGCAATTCTGTGATATGATGAGCAGATCAATGTGTCTATTGCTCGTTGACGTCCTGGTAGTTTTCAGTGGCCTTTTCTTATTATTTTTTATTTTCTGTTAAAAAATTTTATTTCTAGTTTTATGCTCTTATTTAAATCTGAGAAATACATCCGAGGCTTTAGTCAAGGAAACGAGCATGTGTTTTGTATGTTGAGAGATACTGTGTTGGAGTTATATTGGACTCTGGATATTGTGGTTAAGCATTTCTATTTCTACTCTGAGGCCAATATTATGCAGTATACTTTATTGAATGACAGGATTTTTCTCTTGAAAAATAGTTCTTCAAGGTGAAAAATCCCCCTAGTCGCAATTATTGTTGTACTCGTTTTGATTAAAAAAAAAAGAAGGGATAATTATAGAAATTACTCTTAAAACTTGGGGCAATAATAGAAACTACTCATTGGGTTTGTGAAATTATAGACACGTTCCCTAAGGTTTGTTACTGTTTGATAACGAGATCTTATCGTTAGTTAAACTAATGGAAAATGCTGACGTTATTGTTGAATTTTTTTAAAAATTGGATTTTATCTTTTAGTTGACTGCTTGAGGCAATCGACTATTTTCTGGAATCAAAATGTTCTAGCATTATTTTGGCATGTGTCCATATATTTGGGAATGTAATCATAACAAAATGAACATATAAGGGTATCAAAGCAACAAAATAAAGCAATTTTCAATCATGCCTCCGGAAATATAATTTAGTAATTAATTAATGTAATTAATTCAATTAATTAATTAATCATAGTTTTTTGAATTATTTAATTAAATAAGATTAATTAATTAAAAATTATTAATTTTTTATGTCAAAAATTTATGAGATTAAAAGCTTACAATCAACCCCTTCAGATTAGTTGAACTTTTCTTATACTTCCCTATATAATTAGTTATATGATATATAAAACCTTTAGTATTTTAAAAACCTACAAGCACATCCTTTATGGAGCAACATAAACATTCTAAAAGCACCAAGTAATGCACCACAAATCTAACCAAACCAATATTACTATAAATTGCATTTACATTTACAGCAAATAAGTAGAACATTTAGTTTTTCAAGATATATAAGTTAGAATTATTGCAGTTAAATAATTGTTTATATGCTACACAAAAAATATTAAGTTGGTTCTTCCCATAGAAGTGAAAAAAATTATCAATTACTTTCAATGCATGAATAAGAACATTTTTCAACTTACAGTAGCCCCATAGAAGTGATAAAAATATAAGTTAGTTTCAATAGATGAATAAGAACATTTTTCAGCCTATAGTAGCCCCTCCATCTACAGCATAGCAATTCCATCACCAACACCAGTAACTCGATCACCACCACCAACAGTAGTAACTCCATCAACAGTACCACCTATAGTAGCAGCTCCATTATAGAATTCAACATTATCAAAACCTCCAACTCCTCTAGTACTCCCAATAATTAACTCCACAAGTCCATCAACTATTGCATAAAATCTATCATCAAAAGCAATGTCATTTTCAAATGCAATAGCAGTTGAAGCTGTTCTAGTTTTAGCAATTCCAATGACTAAACCTTGTGAACATGGAACTACAAGAGTTGACCTACCTCTCATCTTTCTCTTCTTCCTCATATTGAGCATTTGAGCAAATGAGGCATCTTCCTAAAATACAAAATACAAAATACAAAATACAAAATACAAAATACAAAACAAAATAAAGAGCTTGTAATTGCACAAGTAACTTTTTGAATGAATTATAAATAAGAAAAAATTGTAATTTAAAGAACATGTTCAAGTATTTTTCCTCTTTCTCTAATTTTCTGTATAGGTCTCCTCATCTTCACTGGTGCCCTTTGACATGTCCACTTCTTATGTCCAATGGCATTACACTTGCTACATTTTAAAGTACTAAACCTTTTGCTGATCTTAGTGACATTTGATATCTTTCTAATCTCTCTTTTTCTATTTTTACTTCATCTACCAAGCAATCTTTTCAATAGAGAAGGGAGAATACTCGAGGAATTAGTCTCCACAACACCCTAAAATGATGGATTAGGTATTGAGTGTATGGGATGACTATAACACCTCATATAATTCTCTTTGGTAAAGTAAGACATAGTGTAAAGCTCTATATTCCTCCTCCTATGAGCAAGGGCCAAAGTTGCATGCTTACATTGTATGCTAGAAATGTCCCACATTTAACAATCACAAGTCCTTGCATTTAAGTCAACAATGAAATGCACATTTTGATCATGAATTTCAAACTCAGATTGATTGTTAACCATTATTTTGCATTGCCTAGACTTTCCTTCACATGGTTTAGTTTCTTGACAATATTCTTAGTCACATAACTATTTCATGTAGCCCTTTTCTCAAATCTTTTTGGAATCCTAATCATTGACTTTGCTCTCAAGCCATCTAGCAATGTGACTATAGGCTTGGACCTAAGTTCTCCAACCCAGTTATTGAATGATTCAGAGATATTGTTTGTGACATGATAATTTTTCAGTCTTCATGACTTTATGCCTTTAATGTACCATTTTAATCTTTCGAATGGCACAATACAGATAAGTTTTCTCTTGTCAAATATCTTAACATTAATCATTTTTTTGATTTTTATTTACGTACTTTGAAGCAAGATAAGCACTAGATCTATAATCAAAACTTCAAAATATAAAATAACTAGTGCCTACAAGCATCCCAGGGATCTAATCATTCTTTGGATTTACATTTAGATAGAGGATTGTCTTGATAAGTAAATTCGAGAAGAAACTAGTGAACACTTCATTAGTTCTAGAATCTATCGACTCACGGCACAACGAAAGGATTACGATGATCACCCTACCAAATCACCTCCAAAAATTCTAGAACAATTACTAGAGATATCTAACACCTTGTAGAATCTTTAGTCAAAAATTTAGATTGATTGGCCATCTGGATTATCTTGTAGAAAATCACAAAATCGGACCTTGCGTAGAGAGCTCTCCAGAAATAGAGCAAGGCACATGTCTTGCCTCTATTGAAATAGTCCACAAACCAATGAGATCTTCCTAATTCTCTAGTTCATGAGCTAGAATAGAATCATAGAATTGATGGTGGAGGCTAAATTTAGGGTAGAAAGATGAAGAAACAGGCTTAGCCTTCAACACATGAAATACTAGCTTTACTAGCTTACAAATATTTTGGAGGAAAATGAAGAATCTAATTCTTCACACCATTTATCATACACATGACCTAACTCTTTAAATCAAACTAGCTTAACTCCTTAAGCTAATTTCGTTAATTTAACTCTTTAAGTTAATTTAACCAATTAATGGTCATGTTGGCACTAAATAATTAACTCCTTAATTATTGGTTTAATTTAACTCTTAAATTAGTTGATTAATTTAACACTTAAATCAATTAAACCAAAATTGATCCTCAAAACTAGCCCAAAAATCGGTCTACTAGGAGACACCATTTTCTAACACCTTAGAAAATTTTCTCCATTTATTAGGAAGCTAATTGGCTTTTGTGTGTGACCCAATAGGTTCTACCATTTATTGGACATGGGCGCACAACTCCTTGTGATTTTTTAATATCTTATATTTATTATAGTTTAAAACTCCTTTTAAACTAGTCGACTCAATTCAATTAATCTCATTAATTGAAGAGTATTCAATCTCCATGGTTGATGTTCAACCTCAAGCCCATGAAGCCCAACTAATTAGCCGAATGAATATTTTGGAGAACCATCATCGCTCTACGCATGCCATGCAAATACGGTTCTTTCATTTTCTATCTCCCGAAAGAGGCCTAAGGTAAGATATTTGTTAGCTCCCTAATAGCCTCGATATTATCTTTCTATTCTTAATGTTTGATCCCTATTGTGTGACCACACCTTTTGAAAATTACTTTTCCAAATTGTTAGACTAACTTGCGCAAGGAGTTCTTAGAATCGATCATTATAGAACATATAGGAGATATACTTACCCTTCATAATAGCGAGGAGTCAGATTTCATCTTGGATCTCACAAACCACCATGCCAAGCAATTCATACCCAATCTCAACTTGAAAGACCTGTTAGGTGGTCAAGGATGAGTCAAAGCATGATGACCGAACACAAGGTTACTATGGATCCTCAGTTCAAAGGATTAATAATATGCACAAGCATAAATAGGAGAACTAGCCACTACTGATTTGTCATTTTGGCTATCTAGTGGATTCTTTAGTGGGTCTTTAGTACCTTATTCTCCAATAAGCACCCACTAACATGCACCTGTATCTCATACCATTGCTCATGGAATGGAGCAATCTCCAACCTTTGGATTTATGCATCGTTAGTGCAAGCTTATCCAAATCTTAGATGCCCTATCTTATAAGATCTTATAACTTGGAAGTTTTAAGATGATGACCGTGTGAGACTTATTCCATGGTCACCAAATCAAGTTTCGCAGTTATAGGTGATCTATGGGCTTTATTTAAATGCTAGTGAAGTGAAACAAAGTATAAGATGAAGATTGCCATATCAAGAATATCATTCAATCAAGATTGTACCCCAAGTGAAATAGTTTACAAAGCTAGTCTCATTAGCTTGCAGGGCACTATTCTAACAATCTCCCACTTGCCCTAAAGCCAATGCCTTGTAGTCTTGAGACCTATCTTCATAAGATGTCCTCTAAAAACCTTTAGCTTTTTGAGGTTAATACAATAGTTCTGCTATATTATCTTATGAGGCAACTTTTATCCACTCAATTGTTATCTCTATCAATTGATATCATATATCAAATGATAATGCATCTAATGTGTTTGGATCACTGATGAGATCTTGGCTCAAGTCCTAAATTATCTTCCAATGACAATCGTAAGCTCATGTATACTAGGCACTACATCCAACCTTTAGATGAAGTTTTTATCCAAACACCTTTCTTTGTGGTTTCCAAAGCCACAAAGTATTTCACTTTAGTGGTTATCTGGGCCATGGTGTCTAGTTGGAACTCTTCCAACACACCATGCCACCATTAAGGCAAACTATGTATCCAAAAGTGGATATTAGGTCATCTACATTGGATTGAAAACTAATATCCAAAAACTCCACGAGTTCCAATTCTCTATTTCCATATACTCAAAATAAATCTTTAGTTCTTCTCAAGTACTTTAAGATTGTTTTTACGGCTTACTAGTGACTTTCACTAGGATTAGATTGAAACCTACACATAATGCTTAGCGAGTGTGCCACATCCAGCCTTGTACATTGAACGGCATACAATTATGCTTTATGTAATGGATGCATAAGGTATGTGCAACATTCTGTGTCTCTCGTTCATAGTTTAAGGGGCCATAGACTTGGAGAGACTATAATCACATCCCATAAAAGAGAAATCCCCTCTTGGATTTTTCTATACTAAACCTCTTTAGTATTTAGTTCAATGTGTGGGATTTGGAAAAGCCCCAGCATTCTCTTCGATCTATCTTTATAAATACGTATTCCCAATACGTAGGATGTATTTCCCAAGTCCATCATGGAGAATTGTGTAGATAATCATGCATTAGTGCACTCTAACATTCCTATCTCATTCCCAATGAGACGGATGTCATCAACACAAAGTAAAATAAACTATATACTACTCTTACTAGCCCACTTATACACACAAGGTTTATACAACTTTTTAGCAAAGCCAAACAATTTGACTATCTTATCAAAAATATATGTTTCACGTTCGGGACACCAATTAGAGTCCATAATGGATCTTTGGAATTTGCAAACCTTTTGCTCACTCCGTTTAGATAAAAACCCTTGTGGTTTCTCTATATAAATTTTTTCTTCAATGTCACCATTGAGGAAAGTGATTTTCACATACATTTACCATATCTTATAGTCATAATATAAAGCTATAGCAAGTAGAATCCAGATGGACTTAGGTATAGTGATCGATGAAAAGGTTTTCTCAAAATTAATACTGGGTCTTTAGTGTAACCCTTTTCCACTAGTCACGCTTTAAAAGTCACCACTCCTTTATCTACCCCAAGCTTTCGCTTATAGATCTAATTGCAACCAATGGGAACTATTCCCTTAGGTGGATCTACCAAAGTCCATGCTTTGTTTGAGTACATGGAGTCCATTTCGAAACTCATGGCTTCAAGCTAATGTCCCTAGTCTATGTCTAACATTGCTTCCTCATAAGTCTTTGGATCTTGATCTGATTAACCTATCTCATGAAGAAATCCAAACTCTTTGGGTTACTTCTTAATCTGGTCCGACCTTTTCAAAGGATGTATGTGAGGGTCTTTGATATTTATTTATTTCTACCATTTGTGGGATTTATTGATCATCTTGAACTTCACTAAGTTCAATTATAATGTCTTTTCTATCTTATAGAAATTCCTTTTTCAAAAAGGTGACATTCCTCAAAACAAACACATTTTGTTTCGAGATATCATAAAACTAATAACCTATAGACTCTCTAGGGTATCCCACAAACTTGCACAAAATGCATCTACTATCTAACTTATCTCTCACTATCTTTCTCACATAGGTAGAAGATCCCTAAACCTTTAGATAATGGTATGAGGGTGCTTTGCCATGCCATATCTCATATGGTGTTTTTGGCACCAACTTTGAAGGTACTATTCTTAGTAACTTTACTGCCGTCATTAAAGCGTATCCTCAAAAGGATATAAGCATATCAAAGAAGCTCATTATGAAAGGTAACATGTCCAACAAGGTACAGTGTCTCCTCTCAGCTACCCATTATGTTGGGGTGTGCTAGGTGGAGTCTATTGAGAAGAATCCCGTTCTTCTTTAGAGAATCCAAGAATATGGTACTTAAGTATTTTTTCTCTCGATTTAATTGAAGGGCTTTAATACTAGTCCTTTTTATTTTTCTACTTTATTTCTATACTCTTTGAACTTTTCAAGGGCCTCAAACTTGTACGTGATAAGATAAATTTGTTCGAATCGACTATTACCATTAGTGAAAGCGATGAAGTAAGAATAACCTTCTCTTCCACTAACTCTTAGTGGTCCACAAACATCCGTGTGGATCAAATCCAAAGGATTTGTGGATGGCTCCATTTGTCCTACAAAAGGATCTTTGGTCACTTATCCCTTCAAACAAGATTTACAAGTAGGAAGGTTCTTAATGCCACTAACATTTAGTGCTTTGAGAGCTTCTAACTTGTTCATCCTTGTTTTTGGAGATATGGCCAGGTCTTGTATTCCAGATCATGGCATTATCTTGGATATCTAATTTCTTAGTTGAGAGTGCATTAGTGATGGTTGAGAATCTAATATGTATGATCCTTTGTTAATTGTACCACAAATAACTAAAGAACTCATTATTTAATCCTTTCAATCTCCCATTTGATGTAGAAGGATCAAATCCTTCACCATCCAAAAATAGGAATTCAAATAATGTTCTTAATAATATATAGTACTATATCACAAAGGTCTAACACAAGTATGGATTTCTCTAAGTCTAACTTATTATACGCCTTCGGCATTGGACACAACTCTTGCTCCTTAGCCAAGGTGGTGGATCATATCCACATCACTTAGTTCTATTCTTCTTTTTATTCTTTTGTAACAACTTACAAAGAAAAGAACCACATGCGATATCATATATCCATGAGGAAGAATTTATCTTAAATGCACCTCAATAAAGTATATGCCTTTCTTAACGGTTGCAAGGTATTTCTTGTAATAGTGCTTCCAAAAACCTATTTTGCCCAAGTAGAAACAAATAATATCAACTATTTCCTCTATGATCTTCTTGACTCCTTTGGATGCTTTTGATAGTTGTTTTCCTATAGAGGAAAAATATTCATTCCTTTTTACCTCCCTTTCTAGCACTCTTAAGCCCTATCGACCTGGAGGAGAAAACAAGTGTCAAACGTTTGCCCTTATCATGGTAGTCTCATTTTAGATCAATACTTTGATCAATAAAGCTCGACGAGGATGTGAGGATCAAATACTCATGGAGATCATTGTCTATCACTATGTCCAAGTTGAAAAGCTTTTCTAAGCCTAATCTTCTGTAGACCTTAGTTGATGACACATGACTTTTCATCTATCCTAGTTTGAAAAGTCTCTTTGACAACATGAACTTCTCACACCTTGTTTGCTTTACAACTTTTTGTAAACTTTAACCAAGGTATAGTTCATGTGTCCTTGAGGCTTTTAAAGTTTATAGATGCCATCATGAGAATAAGGGATAGGACAATCCTAAGCCCAATTTGTGAACTTTTCACATGTCTCTAGATCTATATTAATCCCAAAGGGATTACGAGTACTGTGCTATAGGATCTATATCCACTTGTAGGAATTTAGAATGATTTTTGAGGTTAAGTCAATCATGAAAGTTTAGCCAGATTAGTTAATTGATTTTCAAAATAATGTTGATTGGAATTTTAACTATTCTTGAGATTTCACAAATCCTCAAAGGCAAAAAAGAGAATATGAGCATGTGATTGAATTTGATATTAAAACATGTTCATAGTTTTTCAAGCATGTTTTTCTCCCACTATTTTGTCAAATCCTTCACCCCCAAAAAGAATTCAGGAAATCATATTTCCTAGTGAGAATCAAGACCCCAATAACTTGCCAATAGATCCCTATGATTGAGTGCTATACATGAGCATTCAAAAGGTAAGCAACTTTTGCTAATTGCATCTTATGTAACTTTTGATATATTTTGCCTCACTTTTCATATAAACCCACTGAGCGTTAAGTTAAACCTACCAATCAAACTTTATCTCAAGACAGCTTCATGACATCCCCCATGACCGAGTGCCAATGAGTGAGGGTTTCCAAGTTAAAAGTGCATCTTATGCTAAGTTTATACTCATAGCTTTTCTCCTAAGTGTGACCCCTGTGACCGGTGCCATCACACAAAATTGGTAGCATTATCATGGCATACACGATTGGTGGAAGGCTTAGCTTAATTAAAACTCTTTTAATTTATATCCATTTGACTTAATATTTGAAAATACTTAGATGTTCTAAGTGAAGGATTTTTGCTTGCAAAGATCTCATCATTTTATCTTTTTATTTAGGTTCTCTATATTTTAATCATGCATCTTATACATCAATAGGATATGGAAAGTGTAAATAAGTAAATAGCCTAGGATGTTCCTAGGGTGGGATGATCATGAGCCTAACCAAGTGATGTACTTAGAGCTATGGGTGCATCATTTCGATTGATTTTAGGTAGGTTGAATTAAACTAAAGTATTACATAAGTGTATCATCTACATTCATGGGTCTTCAAATGGCCTCCATGCCTCTACCGGACTTCTTGCTCCATGCAACATTTACATGAAATGAAAATCCTCACACCTAATAGTTCTACTTTTATAACTTTTACAAGATAGAACAAGAGGCATGTAAGCCCCATTTAATACAACCCATTTCAACAACTTTGAAATAAATAAAATCAATTTAAAAGGCTCATGATCATCCCATTCATTCATCATTCATTCAACAATTAAATGAATAATAAATAAATCTAGAATTAACAATTAATTCCAACAATTAAATGCTTATCTCATAAACAAATAACTAAACCAAGCATAAAACGTATGTTATTGATTGGAGATCAACTTTAACCAAATTTCAAAAGTATTCAAATATGTTAAACATAATTTTGAGGCATAGCACAACACTTGTGCAACAAATGTGTATGGTGCAAAAACTTGTTGAGCATTAAAGGAGTTGAGAAAGCAACTCAAAGCTCACAAAACACCCTTAAATTTGGGCTGCCTGGCAGCCCTTGGTGCACAACTGGGAAGCCTATGCACACATTGCCTGGCCAGTGCCTAGGCTGTGCCGGCAGCCTTGGCTTTTGAGGTTTAAGGCTTGCCAAGTGTGTTCTCCACTCCACTTTTGTGCACCAACAATTTGAGCACATGTTCTCAACATCATAACACACGTTTCAGATCAATTTCTAGATTTAAAACACCTTTTAAAACTAGAAATACAAGTGCTCAAACATGCTTTCAAAAATTAGAAAAAGTAAGAATTAAATTCTTCAAATAATCTCCAACATAACTCCAATCCAATTGGATCAAAAAATGACCAAAACTCTTTCAGCCATATAATAGCATGCTATATCAATATATAACATCAATTAATGCCAAATCAACATTCAACATTAATCACTATGAATTAAAACATACTAATTACATGATTTAACACTTAAATCATATAATAGCATGTTTTTAATTCATTAATCAAGAAACCACATACAAATAAACAAAATTTCCCAATCCATCATTTGAATCAAGAATATGGTGATCCAGATTATTCCATCACATGAATCAATCAACCAAATAAAATATAAATCTAAGCATGATTATAGCTCCGATACCACTTGAATGCAAGATAGGCACTAGGATCAATAATCAAAACTTCAAAACATAAAATAACTAGTTCCTTCAAGCGTCCCAAGGATCTAATAATTCCTTAGATTTAGATTTAGATAGAGGATTACTTTCATAAGAAAATTTGAGAAGAAACTAGTGAACACTTCACCGATTCCGGAATTTGCCTACTCACGGCACAACAAAAGGATTGCGATGACCGCCCTACCAAATTGCCTCCAAACATTCTTGAAAAATTACTAGATATAGCCAACACCTTGTAGAATCTACAGCTAAAACTTTAGATCTATAGGCCATCTAGATTGCCCTAGATAAAATTGCAAAGTTGGACCTTGTATAGAGAGCTCTCCAAAAATAGAGCAAGGCACATGTCTCACCTTTATTGAAATAGTCCACACACCAATGAGATATTCCTAATTCTCTAGTTCATGAGTTGGAATAGAACCAGAGAATTAATGGAGGAGGTTGAATTTGGGGTAGGAAGATAAAGAAAGAAGCTTAGCCTTCAACACATGAAATGCTGACTTACAAATGTTTTGTAGGGAAACGAAGAATCTAATTCTTCACACCATTTATCATATGCACAACCTCCTCTCTAATTCTTCACACCATTTATCATATGCACAACCTCCTTTCTCTATATCTATATGTAGAGGTTGAAAATGTGTGATTCCAAGTGGTCATCACACAATGCATGGGGGGGGAGGGTGTTGACCAAGTGGGGTTGCTTAGGTGGCAAAATTTAAATCTATCTCTTTTGAATTTTATTTGCATCTTAACTACATTTGGAATCTCATTTTAATTTAATTAAGATGCCATCTCAAATCTCATTTGAGTTTTCCCTCCAAAATTCATTCATCCTCAATTAATCAAATTAAACTCTTTAATTTAATTAGTTATCCTTTGACTTAGCTCTTTAAGTCAAACTAGTTTAATTCCTTAAGCTAAATTCATTAATTTAACTCTTTAAGTTAACTTGACCAATTGATGGTCATGTTGGCACCAAATAATTAACTCCTTAATTATTGGTTTAATTTAACTCTTAAATTGATTGATTAATTTAATACTTAAATCAATCAAGCTAAAATTGACCCTAAAAGTTGGCCCAAAAATGGGTCAACTAAGAGACACCATTTTCTAACACCTTAGAAAATTCTCTCCATTAATTAGGAAGCTAATTGAATTTTGTGTGTAACCCAATAGGTTTTACCATTCATTGGACATAGGCTCACAACTCCTTATGACTTTTGAATATCTTATATTTATTCTAGTTTAAAACTCCTTTTAAACCAGTCGACTTAATTCAATTAATCTCATTAATTTAAGAGTACCTAATCTCCATAGTCGATATCCAACCTCAAGCCCATGGAGCCCAACTAATTGGCCGAAATGAATATTTTGGATAACCATCATCACTCTACGTGTGCTATGCAAATACAATCATTCCATCTTCTATCTCCAAAAAGAGGCCTAGGGCAAGATATTTGTCAGCTCCCTAATGGCCTCGATACTATGTCTCTATTCTCAATGTTCGATCCCTGTTGTGTGACCTCACCTTTGGAAAACTTTCCAAATTATCACACCACCTTGCGTAAGGATTTCTTGGAATTGATCATTGTAAAACACATAGAAGATGTATTCGCCCTTCACAATAGTGAAGAGTTAGATTCCATCTTGGATCTCACAAACCACCATGCCAAGCAGTTCATACCCAATCTCAACCCAAAAAAACTACTAAGTGGTCAAGAATAAGTCAAAACAAGAGGACCGGATACAAGGTTACTATGGATCCTCAGGTTAAAGGAATAATAATATGCACTAGCGTAAGCAGGAGAACTAGCCACTATTGACTTGCCATTTCGGCTATCTAGTGGATTCTCTGATGGGTCTTCAATGCCTTGTTCTGTAATAAGCACTTACTAACGTGCACTCGTATCTCATACAATTACTCATGGAATAGAGCAATCTCTAACCTTTGAATTTATGCATCGTTAGTGTAAGCCTATCCAGATCTTAGATGCCTTATCTCATAAGATCCTATGATTTGGAAGTTTAAGATCATGACTGTGTGAGACTTATTCCATTGTCACCAAACTAAGTCCTACAGTCATAGGTGATTTAAGGGCTTCATCCAAATGCTAGTGAAGTGAAGTAAAGCATAAGATGAAGATGGCCATATAAAAAATATCATTCAATCAAGATTGTACCACAAGTGAAATAGTTTACAAGGCCAATCTCATTAGCTTGCCGAGCACTATTCCAACATACTTTCCATTACAACATCACATAGATATTGTTACTATTTAACAAAGAACTATTGGATGGATTCTCTAGGTTCCCTGTCCTTCCCCAGAAATTGAAATAATGAAAATCCCTAGTGATTGAGAAACATTTTAGCAGTTGATTTACCTAAAACCTTTGCTTAGTCACTAACTAAGAACCCAATTCAAAACCCATAACTTTGAAGTCCCTCAAAACTACAAAACTTGAAGTAATATGTGGGTTTTCCTTTTAAGCTGGATTGACCCTGTAGGAAAAATATATGATTGTGGTGATGCAAGTAGCATAGTTTCTTTGTTAATGGTATATTAAGAAAGAAACATTATTTGGTCATAATATTCCTTCATTTATACATGAATACTAACTAGAATTTTCTATTCATCAGAACGTATAATATACTCTGGCAATATTACATTCATGGAATCCAAAACTAATAGCAAAGATATGATCATGCTAGAAGTAATTTCCACCAGTAGTATTTCCTGTTTGCTACATTCCATTCTTGAAATCTATTAACAAACCAAACAACTCGTGCATTGAAAAACAAGCATACATACCAATAATTATTTTTGACTATATCAAAATACCAGAACAAGATGTGTGGCTTGTCACCCACTTCATATTTCCTCTCAGAATGTAAAAATATTTACACCTTTAGTGTAATGAAAATAAGACATTCTTTATTCATTTCTTGAAGAAGACCCTCTTGCCATAGAAAGTTTATTTTATGTATTTCAATTCAACTGTCTTAAAATGAAATATAAAATATAATGAAATACTGTATGATACCTGAAAATCTTCTTCTTTTCTTAGGAGCAGGCTCATTAGCATCAGAATCATCATCTACATAATATTTTTTATTAATGAATTAGCCTAGCAAACAGTAAACAGGCTTTAGCATACCCATAACATTACTAATCTTAGAAAACAAATTAATTACTTTCATTAGTAAAGAGTCTCTTCATGCTTGTTGGCTTGGTTGGAGTAGGTAGATTAATAATGCTAGTGGATACTTCACCACCTTAACTGCATATTGAATTGGCTCCATCCTCCTTATACTCCACCACATTTGTGATGGTATATTATGTGTGTAGCCCGCCATAGCATAATTTGAAGCATTTTCTCGCTTGACAAGTCGTGCTCTCAATTGACTTATTTATATTCTACACTAACATAAGGATACCCTATTCACTTATCTTCCCATGTTAAGGTTTAATGCTAATTAAAAAATATGTTTAGCGTAATTTATCAATTACTAACTGCTAAATTCATCTCCATAGCTATTATTGCATTCATCCGCCTTACTTTGACAACATCGTCTCCAAATAAAACTACTTCCAATGTCCTTGTGCCATCAAAAATATTAGTAATGACCATTTCCCTAATTTTTTTAAAAACACCAAAATAATTATTTGGATATAAATAGTTAACCAAAATAAATATCACACTGAAAGGAAACTCCATTTTATTACCTCGGTTTGGCCATAATGCATTCATTACACCTCCAATAGTCAATCGGCCAATTGAACTCCACTGCATACAAAGAATTGCATTTCTCACAAGCTATGTAACAGAACCTCTACCCTTCGTTGGGCACATGGACTTTCACTTTCAAAGAAAATTTATCAACCTTAAAATATATATAGAAATTTTTGTCCATAAGATAAGTTATAAAAATAGTATACAAAACATAACATTTTTTAATTTGTGCAGAGCTATAAATTCCAAATGCATTCTACAAATATACTCATGTACACACACATGTAATGCGTTATATGTATGTAGACATATGGCCTCAATTATACTTACACTTTCCATCTGAACCACATCAACAATAGTATGATATTTTGCAAGCACTTGTGGAGATGTTTGTTATCTCTTAAATTGAACTTCTACAAAGGCCTCACCAAAGAATTTCAAATTATTTACACACCTATTGCAACGAACAGCTATACATGTTATTCTCAAGTAGTTCAAATTAATTACAATATGATTTCTTCATTTAAGTTAAATAACGCACCATGTTTTGAGCATTTGTGCCTTAGGGATAGGAGGATCAACTACAATTGTAGTGGTTGGAGTAGCAAAAAGAAATACACCTACAATTGCCATAGTGTTTATCTTGAGTGAATATATATTTGAATGTTTTTTGATAGAATGTATTAAAATAAAGGTAACAACAATGGTTTTATACCATAATGACCAAGAACATTTAGGTTTTTGCTAAAATTATTAGCATGGCTTCTATTGTAGCCATTACTAAGGCCTTCTGATGTTGCTGTATTGCTCCAAAGAGAAAGGATCATTGGTTTTTTCCTATTATGCATAGAATAAAGAAGAAACTTTATGAATAAGGGATACCCAAAGATTAATATTTTCACTGAAAAATATGATGATTTTATATATAAATGGAAAACTCATTCATGATTCATGATTGGAAATTCATGAATGATATAAGATTTTGAAGACCCACCAATAGTTCTTTGCTTGTATTTTTTGATAACAATTGCCAAAATATCTTCACAAAAAATAAATTAGTTTTCATGTATTTTTATTTTTTAAAAGAATAATATAAATATATTAGCCAAAGTAGTAAAACCTACCAATAGTTCTCTTATAACTGTCAGGCACCAGGGATGAAAATTCAACATAATTTTGGTTGGAATAACATCATTCGAAACCTCAGTGATAACAATTTTGCAATTTAATTAGTTTTCAAATGTCTTGTAATTTGGATTAGTATCAATAACTCATGCTTTTGAGATGATGTAGGTATCCATCAATAACAAAGTCCTCTCAAATTGATTGATATCTGAATCAAAAATTGTGGCAAGAACTCAAGCACCCTAACATATAGATTAAAATTGTAGGGTGTGTATTTAAAAGAAGTAAAATAAAATAAAATAAAATTTGCATTGCCATTTCTATAATAGTTGTATTGATAAAATAATCCAACAGTTCAAGTGAAGCAACATAAACATTTAAAATTTAATATTCACTAATTCATCAACTAAAGTTATATGTTGATATCTTCTTAGGTCATGCAAAGATAGTCTTGGAGATGTTTTAGACTCCACTAGTACTTTTGTGCTCAAACTCCTTATATTTGGTGTAATATCTTTAATTTGGAGCAAGCATTGTGTCATCTTCACCTATAACAATATATTTAAAGAAAATACAAAACAATCATATGAGTTTGAAATCTATAATATTCACACATTCATCAAGCAAAGAAATTACGAAAATACATCATATTATAGAATTAACAAATCCAATGCTTAAGTTATTCTGCTTGAAAGTAAAAAAATAGAGAAAAAAAATAAGAATCTCTTTTTATTAAGTCATATATTTCTCTATAGACAATATTATTAGTGTATTGTTCATTTTCAACGTCTTCATGAACAGGTCCAATAAGAATTTTCACTGAACATGCCTTATGTGCTCTTGATAACACAACATATAATTGACCATGAGAAAATACACTATATTGTAAATAGATACCAACACAAATGTTTGCCCTTGAACTTTATTTATTGTCATTGCAAGACATGGTTTGATTGGGAATTGAAAGTGACAAAAAAATATAGGACATTTTTTAAGGCTAGTAAGGAACTAGGATCTAAAATCAAAACTTCAAAATATGAAAGTAACTAGAGCATACAAGATTAAAAAGGATCTAATCATGCCTAGGATTCAGATTTAGATAGAGGATTATCTTGAAGAGCAAATCCAAGGAGTAGCAAGTGAACACTTTACTGGTTCCAAACTCTGCCTGCTAGTGGCACAACAAAAATATTGCGATGATCTCCCCATAAACCTCCAAAAATTATGAAAGAAATATTTGGAGCTTTTCCAACACCTTGGTGAACTTTCATTTAAAGTTTCAGATCAATTGGACATCTGGAACTCCTTGGCGTAACTCGCCAAGTTGGACCCTATGCGGGTGGATCTAGAAATGAGCAAGTCACATGCCTTGCCTCTAGTGTAATGATCCACACACCAATGAGATCTTCCTAAATCTATAGTCTATGATCTGGAGTAAGAATAGAGATTTGCTAATGACAGAGGTCAAATTTTGGGTAGGAAGAAGAAAAAGGAAGCCTAGCTTTCAACATATGAATGCTAGCTTGCAAGTAGTTTTAGAGGGAAAAAAAGAATTTAATTCTTCACACCAATGAGCATATGCATGACCTCATCTCTCTATATCTATATATTGATGCTGAAAATGTGTGATGCCAAGTTGGCATCACACAATGCATAAGGGCGGCGGCTAAGTGGGGTTGCCAAGGTGGCAAATGTGAATCCAAATCTCATTTGAATCTCATTGAAATTTCAAATGGAATCTTTTTAAATCTCATTTGAGTCTTCTCTCCAAAATTCATTCTTCCTAATTAATTAAATGAAGCTCTTTAATTTAATTAATTATCCTTTGACTTAACTCTTTAAGTCAACTAGTTTAACTCCTTAAGCTAAATTTGTTAACTTAACTCTTTAAATTAACTTGACCAATTGTTGGTCATGTTGGCACCAAGTAATTAACTCCTTAATTATTTATCTAATTTAATTCTTCAATTAGTTAATTAATTTAACACTTAAATCAATCAAGCCAAAATTAACCTTTAAACTTGGCGCCCAAATTGGTCCACTAGGAGATACTATTTTCTAACGCTTTAGAAAATTCTCTCTATTAATTAGGAAGCTAATTAGATTTTATGTGTGACCCAATAGGTTCTATCATTCATTGGACATAAGCTCACAACTTCTTGTGACTTTTGAATATCTTATATTCATTCTAGTTTAAAACTCCTTTTAAATTAGACAACTCAATTCAATTAATCTCATTAATTGAAGAGTACTCAATCTCCATGGTCAATGTCCAACCTCAAGTCAATGGAGCCCAACTAATTACCTAAAATGAATATCTTAGAGAACCATCATCGCTCTATGCATACCATGCAAATACGGTCTTTTCGTCTCCTATCTCCTGAAAGGGGCATAGGGCAAGACATTTGTTGGCTCCTTATTAGTCTCAATTCTATGTCTCTATTCTTAATGTTCGTTTCTACTATGTGACCTCACCTTTGAAAAACCTCTTTTCCAAATTCTCAATCCACCTTGCACAAGGATTTCTGGGAATTGATCATTATAGAAAATATAAGAGATGTACTTGGCCTTACAACAGTGAAGAGTTGGATTCCATTTTGTATCTCACAAACCTCTATGCCAAGTAGGTCATACCCAATCTCAAACCGAAAGACCTACTAGGTGGTCAAGAAAGAGCCAAAGTATGAGGACCGAACACAAGGTTACCATGGATCCTTAGGTCAGAGGACTAATAACATGCACTAACATAAACAGGAGAATTAGCTACTACGACTTGCCACTATAGCTATCTAGTAGATTCTCTGGTAGGTCTTTATTGCCTTGTTCTCTAACAAGCATATACTAACATGCACATGTATTTCATACAATTGCTCATGGAATGGAGCAAACTCCAACCCTTGGATTTATGCATCATTGGTGCAAGTCTATTCGGATCTGAGATGTCCTGTCTTTGAAGATCTTATAACTTGGAAGATTTAAGATCATGATCATGTGAGACTTATTCCATGGTCACCGAACCAAGTCTTGCAACCATAGGTGATTGAGGGCTTTATCCAAATGCTAGTGAAGTGAAACAAAGCATAAGATGAACATGAGCATATAAAGAATATCATTCAATCAAGATTGTACCATGAGTGAAATAGTTTACTAGGCCAATCTCATTGGTTTACGGAGCACTATTCCAATAATTTTTCTTTATTTTTCCACTCTAAGGGACTATGTGGAGTAAAAACATATTTTCCTTTGTAATCGTTGGTAGCTATTTCAACTTCTATACAATTTTTACCAAGTTTTCAACAAGTTAAACAAGTCCATTTGAGAGTTCCTCTATTAGATTTAAATTCCTTAACAACATGATTGGGAAATTCTTTTTAAGAGTGCGATTATGTGGAGAGAGACCATTAGAAGTAATCATGCTAAAAAATTCCTCATATTATCCTTGATCTTGTGGGTTTGAAGCTTTATTGGAACTTACATATTGTTTAGGAATTCTTGGCAACTTATCAATAAGAATATTATTTATTTCTATCATACATAATTTTCAAGAGTTAAAATTGCTCTATTAACTAAATCATTAGTATCATATGTATAAGAATTAATAGAAGAAAAAACATAATTTATTAATGCATGTATAGATGTTTCACTATTAATAAATGGCAAAAATATATTATTGGGTATCATAAAACTTTCATAAAAAATATATGGTTCAACTCCATCACCAATTCTCAATAAAAAAAGGGCAAATGAAGGATTTTCTTTTGCATCTATATTTTCTTGTAATTGAAACTTTATGAACTATGGCCAAATGTTTGAAACGACAAAACTTGAATTTATCATTTGTAACTTTGTTCCAAGCTCACCTTAGCTATTACTATTATTAGAGTCAGTAACTATTAGAATATTGTATATCTATCTTATAGCCTATTACCATGATCTTATACTTCGAGGTTTATCCTCGGTAGAAGGTATAATTGGTAATGTTTGCCGAAAATCTCTTCCAAAACACTACAACTTTTTCACCAAACAATTTATTATGTTTGTCTATAATGTCCCTTAGCAACCTATCAATTGATTCAATTATTTTTTGATTTGCCATTGAAACCTCACCTAAATAATTATTTTTAACAAAAGAATCATTTTTGCAAGACTTGATTGCTTACTTATTTTAGCTTCTGATTTTTGGCTAGGTTCAATAGGAAGCTTGCATCTAGAATGCGCAGTTCTACCACTAGGAAAAAGTGAGACTGCTACACTAGATGTTGCTACAACTAAACTAATATTACCTCTTGATCTTACATATGCAAGTAGAGCTCTGTACAAAAATGTCTTACCTCTTCCACCAGGTCCATTAATAAAAAAAGAGCTAGATTCACTAAAGTTTATTTTATGTATAATGGCTTTAAAAGCTTCTTTTTGTCTTGCATTCCATTGTTGGATTGCTAACAAATCATTAGATGACACATGGATACTTTTTTCATAATTAAGTTCCTTAGAAAACCTCTCTTCTCAGTAAATCTTTGAAAATGAGGTATCGATGAGAAATCATGAATTGATTTTTCCATACGCATAAGAAATTCATCAATACTACATATTTTATTTTCAACCTCTAATTTTGTCAAACTTTTATTTCTTGAATATTCATTTGACAAGACATCTATGAATTTAAATAATAAACTTTTAGGATCAGTTGGAGCATAATGAACTAATAAAATTGCAAATAACGTTCTAAGTATTGAAGGCATTTGAAAATGAGATGCTTCTTTTAAACATTGTTCTAAATATGAATCAGATTCTAGATATCCCCTATAAGGCATAGCTAGCCTAAAAATATCATACAACATATTATCTACAATGAGTAAATCTAGGTTACATGTAAGTTGTCTAAAATTTGTTAAAAGTATTTTCAAAAAATAAAGTTTGCCTTCAGTAGGATCAATTATAGCTATTCTATCTATACCAAACTATTTTTTTCATAATTTTCAATGCCTATCTTTACTTTCCCAAACAAAGAAGTTAGGAAACTTTGTACAGAAGATTAAGTCTCTTTGCATTAACATTATTAGCATCCATTGAAAAAAAATTATTTAAGATAGTTTTACCAACAACAGGATTCTTCATTAACTCACAAATAGGTTTCTTTCGACCAAAACTAATATATTGTTGATTGGGTAAGTGTATAGATAATACAATGACCAGTGGATAAATTTTCATTATATCAAATGAATAAATACGCCAAAAAGCCTCTGCTGCTGAAATCCATGGACCTTTTTGAAATTCTTTGATTTGGTCTATATTATTTACAAAAGTTTCATCAACTATACAATAGGAAATTCGATCATGGCCCTTTATATATATTTATACGAATACTTTACAAGTTTAAAATTTCAACATGCTTCAACATTAATATGATAATCAAATTTGGCAAGCAGATATGGACAACATGGAGCAACAAATCTATTATCCAAATATGCGCTGTGCAAAAAAACTTTATGTCTGTCATTTTGTCTTTTATAATTTGGATAAATTGCACTTCCATTTGTTGTAATATCACTATATTCTTTAAGATATTTATTTCTACAAAAGTCATCTTTCATCCATACATATTTTTGGATTCGTAACACAATAGGGTCTATGCATCATATGTGAGGTAACGTATGAATATAATAATAAAGTACAATCATTAGGGATTTCAGTTGAGATTATCTAATCATATAATTTAGGAGGAGTGAGCTTATGATGTTGTTTAAGTATAATTATCCAATAAGCATATGGCAATCCTTTTTTTTATATTTAATTACATAAACATATGCTGCAACTTCTTCAAAAAGTTTTTTGCGAATAACCTTGTCCTTAAATTCCTCAAGCTTCACCTTAAATACACACACCACCAAATCTAGTCTATCTTGTACATCTTCTATTGTCAATAAATGCATTTGTATTTTATTCCAAGCTGGATTACATGTCATACTAATAAAAAGGTTAGAATTTCAAAACCTCTGCACTAACGCCATAGTATTTATATATCTTTTCATCATATCCCTTGGTCCCTTGGCCCACCAATAAGTAAGGATCGCAAATTTATTCGTTGTCATATCTGTGTGGGAACATTAATGCCATCTACAGCTGGTGTATTTGCTATACCTTGTAGAGCTTTAGTTTGAGTATACATCTATTATTGTTCCATTCTATAATAGTCTAGATACAGGGTCTCAATTTTGATGTATGAATTGATTGCATATTGTTGACTCAATGTCCTACCATGTAGTATACAACAAAAGTCCATTTCTTGCATTTGACACATATAACATATATATTCCCAGCAAGAAATGTTTATTCTTTTTCTTCTTATTTTGTGAGTACACTGCCACGTTTATTAGTATAAAATAGGTGATTAGAAATGTTAATTTTGAAATTCAATAATATGATTTTGTTAAAGTATGATATTTTAACAAAATAAATACCATGCTCCTCAACTTGTATTACTTCAGTGCTAATTGGCTCATAGCTAGAGTGACAGTATTTTGACCACTACAATATAGTCAACTTTGTTGTAGGTGAGCTAAGCAGTTGATGCCTACATGCCAACTTGATTCACTGTATGGGAACAACAATGGATAATTTTAGAAATTATTGTTGGACATGGCTGTGTATTTGATGGCCTTGGGTTTATAGTAGAAAATTTTATTAGAAAAGATAATCTTGCCAATCTTGCCTTTATTAGACATTTCTACAGTGTACGAGCTATAGTCTCATGCTCTTGCTCATCCTTACTGGTCTTTTCTAATGTTGGACTCTTAGATTGTTGCACTACTACAAAAAATAAGTAAATAACAAGTATATCAAGTATTAGGTGCCTTAGCATGTAAATAAACTTCTTATGGATTATTAGAGTGATTAAAGTTGTATAAGTTGAGTAGTGGAGAGAGAGAGGGGGGGAAGTGCTAATGGAGGATAGGGAAAGACATGAGATGAGGAAATAGATGAGAAGGAAAGAGATAAGATGGTGTGTAAAGAGAGGAACGACAATGCTATTGGAAAGAGAGAAAGAAAATGAGAGAGTGGATGACAGAGGGATAATGTGGTGACAGTAGTAAGGAGAAATGGAAGGATGGAGGAAGGGCCAAAGAATGGTAGCAAAATTAATATGCTAGATCTAACATATGTATTATATTCCACATATATCAAAGTATAAAAATACCTATCATTGTGGCAAATGTCAAAAGAAAACTAAATTGATGCCCATTCACCAAAAAATATCTTGCTTGCAATCAATATAAATTGGCAATTTAGTTAATATGATCTATAGTAAATTTTTTTTTTATGTTTAATGAAACTAGTGGTTGCCAGTATCTCGCATTCAATTCAAGCCTTTTCTCAACACCTAACTAGGATTTGTAGTACGTGTTGCCAATGTAACTACACCTCATATAGTAGCGCATGCGCAAAACTAATGTGACTGTATCCTAAACTTACAATAGCTTAGTTTATTGTAAGTTTAGGGATTTTAGTATTAGAATATAATAAACAACAAACTAATCTTTGTTATAAAATTTTTTTACCAAATTTTCTTCACCTACCATTTTCTTCTTCATTTATTTCTTCATGTTTAACTGAAGACTTGGAGTAGGAAAATGAAACTTGTAAAAATATTCTTGTAGTAATTTGTACATTAGCTTTGAAATACTTTTAAGGAACCAAGAAATAATATTTTTTTTTCTCTTCCTTATATTTTCCACTCTATTTTCCTTGCCCACTTTCTTGCGAAAATGGATTATAGGACTTGCTAACTTATACTGTTGAAGAAAGTAAACATTTAAAGATCTACCACATTAAAGACGGTGATATTCTTATTTACCCCAAAAACCATATCTAGATTGTGTAGATCTGTAGGTTACCTACATGATTTCATAGATAACCAAGTTGCCATGGCTACATTCACTTTTACTTGCTTTTTGTTTTTAGTTGGCTCACTCGTAAATGTAATGCTTGCTAACTCTACAAAACATGTAAAAATAGGAAGGTGACCTAGACTTGTTCTGAAAGTTGTATAAATAGGCAAAGATGCTCCAACTCTTCGTGAGACCTCTTACAAGAGATTCTTATAAATCCATCTTGTCTTATATACAAGAGTTTAGCAAAATAATGAAATCAATGGGCAATCAAGGTGAATCAAAAACCTAAACATATCAACATAAAATAATTAAGAATAAGGATCAAGAAAATTTATAAGAAACTTGTTGTTTTCAAAGCCTAGATTAGAGTTAAGAACATGTATCCGACATGGATTTTGGGAGGAGTCCTTGAGAATAGGGTATATTATTGAGAATTACATAACACATTGATTCCTCTAATGTTTGTCACCCTTAGATTCCTTAACATGCTCTTCAATGCATCTTTCTCTCCAATTTTTTGTCAAATTAAATTGGAAACTTTTAACTCTTTGCAAGAAAAAAGACAAAAAAAATGAAAAAAAAGGCAAAATAAAGAAAACAATTAATTCAATTCTTCCCACAATAAAAGAGCTCAAGATAAATAGTTGTCATTGTAGATTAGCAATGTAAATCTTCCTTGGGATCAGACAAATACTGCTTTAGTCAAAGGTAAATAGAGTGTGGAAAGAAACTTTTCACTAAATCACACATTTTTCCTATATAGATTATGAGTTGATAGATGTAGATAATTGTTATTTAGCACAACTAATTCAACAGGGCCTATTTTCAACAAGAAATCTTGCAAATTGTGTCTACATATGTTCACTAAAAGCTTTCTTTTGCTACAAAAATGGGTTTGCAAATTTGGCAAGTTATGTCCATATATGTTCACTAAAAGCTTTATTTTGCTACAACTTTGGCCTTATACCACATATTCCCTATTCTTCTTACTTTCTTGCTATTAGAAGTTGACTGGCTAAGCAACAATTCCATGCTTGCTAGAGAATAAAAAGGATTGAGTAGTAAATTTAAACTTGTTTAGGGATCTATAAGGAGTATTCAATGTAAATCAACAAGTTATCCCTCAAACTTGGCTTCTATTTAAGTTTATATGTTTAACTCACTTTCTAATAGGTTAGTAATTTTTAGAACATCCTAATTTGGCTATTCAATGCAAATCAATAAGATATAGCACTACACCTATCAAACTTCAAATTTCAAATTTCAAATTTCAAATATTTAGATGGTAAAATCACAAAGTAAAAGTCATGTCAAGTTGGTACATTTTATCATAAGTTCATTAATTGCGTTAATACAGGAAAGTGAAACCTAATTCAAGTTAGGATCCAAATTAAGTCAAACTTGATGGAAAATAGAGAAAGGGGTAACAACGAGAGCATCATGGTTAAGTAGTCACTAGCCACCTCAAGGGTAGTTGACATAGATGCTATTGGGTGGGCACTTGTGGCTAGGTGTTTGTCATTTTCTTCAATGTTCAATTGGACATCTTTTAGGTGCTCGAGCTAGGCAGCTAACGTTTACCATCATATTAGGTTGTCTAACCTTGTTTGAAATCTTAAGATTCTATCAAATGTTTTTGGTGTCTATTTCTTTGGGAACATGACCATTTATCTTTTATATGAAAGGGATCAATTAGGCATCAAGAAATACGAAAAAAAAACTTCACTTCTCAAGAAGACATAGTCAAATTCTCAATACTAAGTTTAGAGTTTTTAAAGAGGTTGACGATGTTTATTAAGAGTTCACACTTTGCACACGACTTAAAGAATTTCACTTGGATATCTCCTGCTTGGGAGATATATATTCTTTAAGGTTGTTGACAAGGACCATAACTTTATTAATCACTCTTGCTTTCTTTGAAGGGTACCTTATTCGACTAATGATTAGTCTTAAGTTTCAAAGTGTATTTTTGACATTTGGAAGGATGAGGTTTTCTTCAAAGAACTTAGAGTTGTGTTTAATTTTCTCATTATAAGGGTAAAATAAAGATCTTGTAGCAATTAAGTATAGGTTGAACATAAATGCATGGACTTACACATCATAGTGAATTTGAAACACATCTCACTTCACATTTCTCATAGGTTTTAGATTTTTTCATGGAGCTTTTCATCTCAAAGATCCTTTGCTAATGGGGTTTTACATTCTTTGAAGTACTTAAATATTTTTTGAAGCTCTTGAGGTTATCTTCTTGGCCAAAATAAGTTTTCAAGATAACTTTTTATCTTTTGCACTAAGCACCTTGTGAGGTTATCTTCATGGCCAAAATTAGTTTTCAAGATAACTTCTTATCTTTCACATTTATCACCCACAAGGAGAATATCTCTACGGCAAGCAATTGCAGTGAGATTAACTTGTTGACATTCATTAGGGTTTACTTTTGGTGTTGTGCCATCTTTTGAGTTTATGGGCTCATATTTGATGTCGACATTTTTGCATCGTGCATTTATTTTAGAGGAGTTAGAAATGTTAGGTCATTCTCTTTGTCAAAGTATAGATTACAGATTATTCTGGAACCTAATGATTTTTTCTGTGGTGTTTTATCTTTTAGGATGGAAGCCCATGAACTCTTTCAAAGTTAAGTTATTTTGGGAGCACCTTGGGGTCTCTCTTGGAGATATATGTTTAAGGACTTTTTGGGATATGCTCTTGCAATGCATCATTTTATGTGACCTTCAGAAGTCTCATCCCGAATATGCCACTTTGCACTCTAAATATTTGTTTCTCTAGGCAAGCTTATGATCCTACTATCAGGAGTGTCTTTTAGTGAGCTTTTTTGAGAGGTCTAATAGCAGTTGCGGCTTTTGCAAGGTCCTCTTATCTTTCTTTTGATGGTTAAGTATTTTCAAGATGTAAATGATGTATGCATACCCAGTATCATTAGAGTTTACATCTCTGTTGAGGATTTGCATGTTGTTGTACTCTTTTTTGCACTAATCATTTGAAACATTCGTCCTTTATGTTTACCCTTGCTTTCATAGTGTCACTTATACATTATTGTGTGTTTGCATTTTTTTAACAATGGTTGCCCACCTGAGGTTGGAATTTGGGATGCCTGGTGCTTGCTAGGTGTCTGTTACCTAGGATGTCTGAGCTTTTGCAAGGCATCTGGCTATCAAGAATGCTTTGGCACCCATAGGGTAGCTTGTGCCTAGGCTTTATCAAATGTTTGTTTTGCCTTTTTTTCTTATAGGATGAAGTTTTTGAGTGTCAACTAGTGGCACGTGTAGTTCATCTTCTCGAATGACAGAAAAAATTGATTAAACAAAGCTTTATGCTTCAAGAATTATTTAGAATGTTTGGTGTGGATTCACATTTTTGTGAATAATTCAAAGAATTTCTTTATTTAGGACTACTTTGCATCTTTTTTTTCTTTTTTTCTTTTTTGCATAAGAAGTAGACCGACTTATTCTTCTTCTTCTTTTGTTTTGCTATTATGGATGCTTAATCCTTCTTTTGCTTAAGGAAGTTTTTTGGTCATTCATTCTTGTTTATATAATTAGTCTAATCCATTACTTTAAAGTATCATTAAGTTATCAATGTGTAACTCATACGCAATGAAGGCGTGTGAATGGTGCATTGATCTTTTTTCGCATTGAATTTTGTCAGAAGTCCTTTTGAAGAGTTTCATCAAGCAGTGTAAAGTTGCATGTGAGTAGACATGCGCGCCTTACTAGGGAGGTCTCATTGTGATACGTAATCATTTGAATTAAATTTAGTTGAGTACTTTACTTGTGAGGTCTTATTCCAATACTTAGTCGTTCGAATCACACTGAATCGAGTACCTCACTAGTGAGGTTCTATCATAAACATCAAATGGTATGAAAGCTTTTTTCCTCAACCTTATTCAGGAGGTTTCAAAGCCAACATTAAGTGTCACAATCAAGTTTAGATGCAAGCCTCATTCTTGAGGTCTTATCCCTCTTCGCCTGTTTGTCCCTCAAGTGCTCTAGTTGATTTAAGTGTCGGCATAACACCTAGGTGCGAGCTTTGCTCATAAGGTTTTATCACTGAATGTTGAGTGTTGTAATGATATTGGACGTGTTGGCACTCTTGGAGGGGTTTGATAGTTAATTTGGATTATGCAACTACTTGCTCATCACGAGACCCCATAGTAGGCTTACGCGCCATGACCACATACTCTTGAGGAAGTCAATAATGGGTGTATGCCAAATTAAATAAAATATTGGAGCAATTTATTTATCATTATTTGGATGTTTCCACTTAACTTTAGGGAGAATTTTCAGTGTACTTACATGACTTACCAAAAGTTTATGTGACAATATAATTATGGATTAAAATAATTTTCTTTATGTTATTATTCTAAATGTAATAAGCATGTAAAATAACTAACAACTAATGCAAGATTTTGTATGAAAAATTTTTTGATTTTGATTTAGTGTAACATCAACATAAGTAAATTTTCAAGATTTTTAAATTTTTTAGGAAACTACTTCATTTTTAAAATTTTTTTTTCAATATGATACTGCTAAAAAATAGAGTGAGGTCCTTTTTGGAAGATAGTAGAGTGTAAGTTTGTCTTTTTTAGGACAACTCTTTTTGAGAGTTCTTCCACTCTGAGAAATTTTGCAAATGGTTTTTTGCATCTTGTTTCTATTTGAGACTTGGTATTTATAAATCTTAGTCTTGATAGGGCTTAGCCCATGCAAACTTGGGCTTGTTTATTGGTTCTCTAGCCCATTTTTTAAGTTAATTAATTTTAGATTTGATTTACCATATTTAATTAAATTATCAAAATGTCCTTAGGTCAATTTTTAGTTTCATTATTAAGCCCCTTATTTTCAGTGAAAAATTATTAATTTTACATTGAAATATAGTCTAAGTTTAATTTAGTAAATTCATATTATGTTTTTTTTGAGTGATTATTCTTGGCTTAGGAGTTTGCGGATTTTCAACTTTTATTCAAGTTGAGTTTGGGTTGGTTTCAGAGTTTTTGAATCTTGTAAGAGGGGTTGTATAAAGGCAGTCTTTGTTAACATCTAAGGAGTTAGTGAAGGAAAAAATGGAATTTTACTTTGACTAAGGAGAAGAAGATAAGAAGACAACTCTATTAACAGTGCCAAGATGAATCATTAAGGGAGACTCTTTTTCTAATTTTGGACTCTTTAACTCAAATCTTTTTTCTTGGTCCATACATTTGTAAATTTTATTAGAACTTCTTTAGAGTTAGTGGGTATTCGAAGGTCTTTGGTTGAATAAAAAAATATCTTAGTCTAACTCTTAATAGTATTTAGAAAAAGAGTCTTCAATATGTCTGTTAGTTGAAGGTGGAGAAGGAGCTAACGGGGAGAAGCCAACTAACATACTCACACAGTGGTGGAGCTGGCTGCTCGAGGAGGCAGCCTGCACTGTGCCAAGTTGTGGCGCATGCATAACACCTATCTTAGGTGTCTATGTGATGCTTAGGATTATCGCCCAATGAGTGCTGACCTTGTCTTGGTAGCTCATTGTTTAGCACTCATAGACTTTATAGGTTGTTCACCATTATGGGGTCCATTTTTCATGGGGTGTTGCAACATATCCAGATTCTTCACTTAGGATGCAATCAGTTCAATTCTTAGAAAAATTTGAGAAATTTTTGGGTAAGAGTGAGACTACGAAATCATCCTTATTTGCTAATTTTGATTATTAAGAGGAAGATTCTTTTGAGGAAGAGTTTAAAGGTGTTTCTATTAGGGATAATAATTTTTCAAAGGTAAGAAGAATTAGGCATTTACTTGAAGCAGAGGAGTTAGACATCTTGAGACGTAGGATTTATGTTTTAGATGAATTTAAGTTTATCTTTCTCCTCAAGACAATATGATGTCACCTCTTAGAGAGCTCTTCATGATTTTCAATAGTTATTTTACTTGTAGGTTTTCACTTTCTCTTGACCTTATTTTATTAGAAATAGAACACCTCGATGATGTGTGTTTAAACCAATTCATGCACAACTTCTTTGTGTCATTTGTGGGGTTTAGATAGCATTTGAGTGAGTTGGGTCGGTCAGTATCTGTAGATGGCTACCAACTTGTTTTGGGGTGCGTAGGATGTGAAGCGAACTTTTCTTTCATTTTTGTCCTAAGCTGTGGAGTAAATCTTTGTATAGGTTGCCTTTTTCTAGGTCCTTGGAAAGATATGTTTTTCTTTTTTAGTCAAGTACATCTTGATCTTCGCAAAAATTGTTCAAAAGTGGGGTTGTTTGAATTTTTCTTTTGACATCTATTATATGTTTTCAACTGGTACTTAGCATATTTTGTCTTTTAATTTAGTGGCTAGTGTTTGTGCTTATTTATGCATTTATATATTCTTGCACATTACTTGTATATCGGCCTAGTTCTTTTTCTTTTATTGACATGCAAAAAGATCTACTTTGCTAAGTTTTGTGCTTGGAGGGTAGATAGAGGAATAGTTGATAGATATTACTATGGAGTAGCATTACAGAGAGACCATCGAGTAGGAGTTACCTTAGACCTCTAGGTCGGTGGGTGAGTGATGCTTGTGCCTACTAGCTTAGACAGTGTCTACTCCTACTAAAGGTGATTAGGTTGAGGTGTTGCCTTCCAGCCTTATAGGGAAACGTGCTTGTAGTTTTACTGCTTTCCGTGATCTACTTATCCTTTCTATGCTGGTAAGGGTAAAAGGCTTTTACATTATGGTTTCAATTGGAGTTTTGGAGTGGGCTCCTATTGGGATGTTTATAAGACCATGCTTAGTGTGGACCACATGCAGGGCGTGGTGTGCAAATATGATCAAGGGAAGTTAGAATTATTTTCTTATCCCTAATTGGCAGAGATAGCTACCAATGATTTTGCTTGGGTGTGAATTTACTTCTTTGTTTTGGTTCTCTCTTTTTATTTTTTTTACTACAATTTTTTGATTTTAGAGCATTTCCAAATTTTCACATCACATGGATGCAACTTAGTCGAGCAAATGTCTTGTTGAGTAGAGGGAGCTTGTCTACAACGAAACATCTTGAGGAAGAAATCACCAAAGTAGTTAAGTAGTGTAACCGAAAGGAGGAGTAGTTGTCTTAACTACTTAAAGTGCATGAACTCTTGAAGACAAAATATGTAAAGAAGGCAAAGGGAAAAAAGAAATTTAAGAGCTCTAATGTTGGAAAAATCTTCATTAATGCTATTGGTGAGGAAGTTGTCAAGGGGTTTAAATGTTCTGATGAATTTTTGGATGTAGTAAAAGCGGAGGTGTTAGGATCTTGCCATTCTAATGAACATTGCTGCTAGAGAATTTGAGAAAGACCTAACAATAGAGTGAAGGTTACAACAAAAGAGCTAGCAGAGGTGGCTCTGTAGGAATGAGGACTTATATTTAGGATAGCAGTGGTGAATAGGATTTATCTCTAAAAGATTGTTTAGTATTTGTTTCTTTTCGTATTGAGGTTCTCCTTCAGAGGCCAAGTGTTAGCCAAATGTTTAGATGCTTTTCTTATTTGATTGCAATAAGAATATTTTTTGTTTACTCATTTTGTGTTCAAGCAAGTGCATAGTTAATCTTATGGCTTATTAACATTCCATAGTCATAGTTTGTTTAAGAGAAACAAACAACCTGCTTTCTTGAAACACTAGCAGAGGTAATGATCAATCCTACGCAAACACACTTGTGATGGTGAACTACTCCACATATAGGGAGCACCCCAACTTATCTCGTATAAAAGATAATCTATTCTTTCAAGGCACTCTCGAACAAGGCAAACTACTCAAGAACCCAAAACTTAGTTTGGGGAAGACATGGAAGAAAAACATATTTTGAACCTTTTGCAATTGGAACAAAGAATGAAAGCTATATAAAGAGATAGGAAGATTTAAGTCCCTTAAAAGCTTGTTTACTTTGATAAATGGGATGTGGAATTATAAGATGAAATGATAGATGAAGTATAGGATTAGGATAATTTTACACTTTTTAAATTATATTTACTTGGTGGGATGAAAAAATAATGAAAGTGGATAAATATGATGATTGTTTATTTGAATGGATTACAATTGTTATGATGATTATTTAAATGACTAAATAACCATAGACTTAAAAATAGTTTGAGGACTAAATTGTAGATGGTCAATGAATTTAGGGACTGATTCAAAATTTTGAAAAGTATTTCTAAATATTAGATTGAGGCTAGAACTTTATCTAATTCTAAAAAATGTGCCCGAACTTAATCTAATGATATTACACTCGAAATTTGACCAAAGAGCAAGAAAATAACTTCATAAACACCTTCCCCATCTCACAAGGATCACAGCCATATAATTTTTCATGTTAAATAGCCATGAAAGATATTGAAATTTGGTAGCATTGAAGCTTCAATGATGTTGATAGGTTTACTATTCCGACAATGGAAATTGGAAATTAGTTGGTTGAAAGCTTCCTGGAAAGGTTTCGAGCATTTTGACATGTTAGTTGGAAGAACGGAAAGCAAGTTGTGGACATTAGAGGTGGTGGTACTCTGGTGGCTATGGAATGTTGCATGGTTAATTGGTCGAATTCCTAACAACGAAGCACAAAATTAGTTGAAGGTTATTACCCCTTGAGTCGAGATTCATTGACCGATGGAAGAATCTTCCACCTCCGGTAACAACTAATGGCAATATGGTGGTGATGTGGTGTTGATTATTTGAAAATGGTGTTGGAAGGTTAGAAAATATAAGACTAATAAACCAAGGACATAAATGTAATTATTAAGGGCCAAATGAGGCATAAATGTAATTTTTCCCTATCATCCCACAAGATTGGATTTGGTCATTCTTTCATCCTCCTAATTGGGTTAGACACCACATCCTATAATCGTCCTCTACAGCAGCGGGCTTAGATTTATATACTAGGCTTCCATCACAAAATGCATACATGTGATGAAATGGGATCTAAACTTTATTCCTTTATCATCCCACAAAGGAAATTGGCTTAGGTAGTGCTGAAATCCCACAAAATGTGCAAAAAATTAAAAATAAATTAACTCATACACAATTGTAACTCCTAACTATTTCCAACAATAAGGAATTAGGTTAAGGGAGAATCTACTATTAAAGTAGCTAATGAATATGGTAAAGTACTATGAAGGAGGTGATACCATATTATCCTTCGATGAACAAAGAAGAAACTCAAACTTGTCAGAAATATAAATGCAATGCCTCAAAATTTCTAACTTCCTCGATGAAGCAAATAATGGACCTCTGCGATATTAATGGAAGTACTATTAACAACAGGAGAGCTTTAGACCCCTCATTGGAAGAATCCTTTGCTCTAGACTTAGACGAAGAAAATGACTTAGTGAGCAAAGATTGACCTTCACACTCTTAAAGTTCAACTTAAAAAACTAACATTGGATTAGGTAATGCGCACAAAGAAAAGTTCACAAACTCTAGAAACGCAATAACACCATAAGAGGGAAGGCCCCACAAATCCAAACAAGTTCTACTCACCGTTATTGTCCATGGCGGTGCCCAAACTGAGAACCTCACAAACGCCTGCTCAAGCATCCCATTGTCCAACCCACAGGCACCAATGTTGGGCACCTTGTGGGTGCCCAAGGCAGGTACCTCACAGTCATATGATAGGTTATGGCTGTGGTCACCACCTATTAGGCAATCGAGACTCTTTAGAAATGACACTCCTTTGCTGCTCCCTTTCATTTTTATAGACTTTGACTCATTTTTTTATTCTAATTTAGATTGGGTTCTACTTTCCAGTGTCCCATTCTCATAACAAGACATGACTTAATTTGATGTACCCCCAAAAAGGTTTTAATAACTATGTGGAGTTAGACTAAAATTCATAAAGGATAGAGCAAAGTAAAAAGAAAAGAAATAAAGAAGAGAGGGAGTCACCTTAGGAACTCATCTTAGAATCATTCACAAGGCCCACTCTTTATAACTACAAACATGTTAAAATTTTTCTAAATCCTTAGATGAATACAAGGCAGCTAACATAATGCCTCCTAAAAACTATTAGGCAATAGACGTGATGAAGTAAGATTAGTCAAAAGTTGAGTTTTTCTGAATTTCACACACCTAATAAATAAAATTAAATATTTTATTATATTTAATTGAATTAATTAAATAAGGCAAAGTAAGAATTAAAAATGGAACATGTATTATACTTTCAATATGAAAAATTAAATTTCTAAATTGAAAGTAGGCGGCTTGATGGTATGATGAATTAGTCCATAGAGTGAAAAAAATTAAACCAAAAACAAAGAAAGACTAAAAGCGCCTATTAATTAAATAATAAGTAAATAATTAAATAATCCAATTATTGAAGCCCATCAATATGGACATTTAGACTCAAGTGAGCCAAAGCCCACTAAGAGATTAATCAATATAAATGTCAACTCTCAAAGTCAAATGGAATTCGAAAAACACCTAAAAAAAAAAAAAAAAAAAGGAGCTTAGACATTGTGCAAATGCATCTCGAAGTAAGGAACCTCATAAAATTCACTAGCTTCTAAAAATTTCTATCTCCATTTTCAAGCAACATCGTAAACAAAGTTCAATTTAAAAAAAATGAATTTTAAAATAGTGAAAAGCTGAAAGAGGGAGTTGCTTCTAAGTGATTTCCAAAAGTTATAGATATTTTTTATTTTATGTCGAATAGAAGTTAATAAGGTATTTTTTGACAAATCTAATATATATAAAGTAAAATGCTATTCGACACTATTTTAAGAATATTTGTTATGTGGTAATGATATGGATAAGTTATTTTTATTCTATTTTTCCGTCTCAAAATTTTTCTTATATAATTTGCTATAAAAATGAGGTATTTTATTATTAGTAATTAAAAATGATGGTAAATATTCAATATATATATATATATATGTGTGTGTGTGTGTGTGTGTGTGTGTATGTGTCTGCGTGCGTGTGTGATTGATAAATTCATATTAATTTTTGTGTTTATCTCGCTCTCTCTCTCCCTCTCTCTCTATATATATATGTGTGTGTGTGTGTGTGTATTGGTTTATATGTGTGTATGTGATAAATTCATATTAAATTTTGTGTTTATCTCTCTCTCTCAATATACATATGTGTGTATATATATTAGTTTATATGTGTGTGTGTTAGTTTCTACTTGTAAAATTATTTTCAATCGATTTTTTAAAAGCAATTTTATTGCTTTGCATGTGTTTAATATTTACACTTCTATAGATTCAATTATAATTGACATATAAACTAGCTATGTTTATATTATTAGTTTAAACTAGATTATAAGCCATGTTGTTAAGGAAACATATTTATTTCAAATAAAGTAAATTAGTGGCTAATCTATTTTAAAAATAATAATTTTGAGTTGCATATGTTCATGAATTTTAAAATTTTATCAAGTATGATACATTCATTGTTGTCTTTGATCATCCAAAAATAATTATTAAGTTATTATATAAATAGCTAATTTGGGTACATAAATTTAGCTATTGACATACTTATGCTAAATGTTTAAATTTTTATTTAATAAATTTAGGTATTGAGTGTGAAAAGTAGTTATTGAGATTTTTTTAATTTTGAAATAACTCTCTTTATATTTAGTTTGAAAATTTTTACCATGATTCAATATTTTCCTAAATTATATTTTATCCCATAATTCATTGTTTCAATTAAGTTAAGAACCTTAATTTAAGCTCATAATCCCTACAATTAATTTACACTAAATATAACCAAACATGCAATACACTAATATTTAAAGGTACAAAAATATTTTTTCTTTTTTTTTTTTCACCTCTATAGGATCATTTACTTGGTGAGTTACACTCTCATTTTTTTTATTATGCATGTAATTTAATAATTTTAAGATGATTTTCTAATATTAATAAATTTTTATATTTATAAGCCAAGTTAATTTACAAAAGGAATTCAAAGTCTTGATTTTGTGGTAAATTAAAATTTTACATTTATTTTTTTTCTTTTGATCAATTTTTTTATTTTTTTTATATTATGATTTTCCTTGAACCCATGATTTTTTTTAATTATTTTATTAGTTTGATGTTCCAAGAATATTTCATTAATTTATATAATTATGAAATTTAAAAAGTAGTTTTCATTCAATTTAATAAGAATTATGAAATTGTTATTCAAAAGGCCATAAAACTACTTTTTTCTTATATTCATTTTGATTGATTTTATTCATTTAAAGAATGATCTATATATTCTTATATTTTATGTAGGGTTCATGATAAGTATAATAAAATATTTATAGAAAAACTATGATTTTTTTTGTCATTTCAATATTTATAAAAACATTAATATCTAAATCATAATTAAATTAAATATAGTAAATTTTTAAATTTAAAACTATTGCCCTGTGCAATGCTGGAATTAAAAGCTAGTATATTTTTGTAACTGGTAACTTGGCACTATAGTAAAATAGTGACTGAGAGATGACATTGAAGGAAACCAAAAATAAATGATGAAAATAAATTTTATAATTTTCTATTCTTCAGAAAATCAATTTTCCAAAATTCAAGTTAGGGTCCCTAATTTTATTAAGAGGTTCCAATTAGGAATATTTCATTTGTGTGGGTATCAATCTATTCTAATAGTAATCATTAATTTGAATTATTAATTTATATAATTAATGTTTAATGATTATACTTATTAGTATAGAGAAAGAAATCTTATTTTTAAAAAGAACAAATAACAAAAAACAACGTAAGATAGACTTTTGTATCTATAGAAATATATGAAATTATTGTTCAATTAAAAAAAAATCCATTCCACAATCTTTTATTTCAAAAACCCCTACCATTAACTTTTGATCTATTTTTGGATTAAAAGTTTTTTTTTTATTTCTGAGTATTTAATTCAAAATTTAATTTTGTAACTAATTTCACATTGTATTAATTATTTATACAAAAAATAATTTATGAATCTTAATAAAATTTAATATTTATTTTAATTTAAATTATTAATTTATATAATTAATTTTTAATGATTATACTTATTAGTGCAGGGAAAGAAACTTTATTTTTAAAATTAGGAAAAAATATCTACAAACAACTTAAAATATTTTTTTATATCTATAAAAACTTATGAAATTATTGTTCAATAAAAATATCCATTCCACATATTTTTTATTTCGGAAGCCCCTACCTTTAAAGTTTGATATATTTTTGAATTAAGAAGTTTATTATTTCTTTATTTTTAATTTAAAATTTAATTTTTAATTGGTTTCACTTGTTTTGTATTAATTGTTTATACAAAAAATTAATTTATGAATTTTAAAAAACTTTAATATTTTGTTTTAGTTTATTTAATTTTGAAAATTAAAATTATCTCTACTATAATTTATATTTAAAGTTTCTAAAAATGGGTTTGTAGAAATTTTAATTTATTAAAATTAATCATGATTGAGACAAATTAATTTAAACAATCCAAAGAAAAAAATTATTGAAAGTGTTCATTCATTAAATGAATCAAGGATAATTTAGTCAAAATATTAATTGTTGGATTTTTTAAGTAAAAAGTTGGAAGAATAGATATTTTGGATTGAAAAATATCTTAATGAGTTTTTTATATATAAAAATACATTCTACGGAAGTTTTTAAGTAAATTTGTCCCAATTTAATCATTTAATCGTTGAGACTCATTATCCTTCCGATTTCAGTGAACACGAAAAAGGTCGCATCGACACTTTTTCCAACAGCCAAATATGCCCTGCAGAAACAAGCTTTGCCCTCCAAACGCGATTTAGGTTTACAATTAGAGATTGCCGCAAACTGGCCGTCTGGCTTCAGTTGTTAATTCCGGCCTCCCAACAGTACCACGAAAAGGTGTCCATCTCTCTCTCTTTGCATACACACATGTGTTTGTATTGTGTTTTTCTGCATCTTTTTACATATCGATATTTGTTGGAAGTATTCCGTGTATACCTCTCTATGTTTGCTCTGGAAACTGATTCCAATAGAATCTGGAAATATCTGAGAGGAATTTTTGAAGTAATGCTGTAATTGAGTGCCGAATAATTTGAATTTTAGTTTTCGAAGTTCAAATGAAGGCCGATGTGTTGCAGCTTGGAGGAAATGTGAACTATATTCAGTTTTGCAGTGTATATTCGCCTGTTGAATAATTGGAGTATCGCGTTAAACTACAAGTGGATTGCTTGGTGTTAAAATTCAACTATTTAGATTGGCGCAGGTTTCTTTAAGCAATCCTATAATACTTGGTTAAATGTCAAAGTCTGTTTTTCATTTGGAAAGAGTGATTTGATTACTGGTATTGTCTTTTGATGTTAATGGTGCTCGCAATTCATGGGCAAAACTACTTTTTTGCATGATCAGTGACTGCAATATATACACATTGTTACTATATATTGAATAGTCGAGTTGAAGTTGTGTTGCGTCCTAATTTTTTTAAGATATGTCACGCCACCGTGTCCTTGCCCTGTCATGCCTGTACCACTGTAACCATGTCCATGCATCAAATCAATTACTTTTGAGTTTTGAAGAAAAAAAGATTGAAAAATATGAATGAGAATTGCGGGGTGAAATAGAATATTTAGTGAGATGATTTATTAATAATTTATGAGGACCTCATTGCACATGACCATTACATAGTTTTCACCTGTCCATCCCCCACGTTGTTGTCTAGTGCTGTGGTTTCTCCCATTTGCTGATTAGTGCTATGGTTTGCTTAGTTGAATTAATATAACTATATAAGGGCCTAAGGCCCCTAAATGATTGTAATGGGTATGAAATTAGTTTCGTTCTTTATCATATGGTGGATGGATTTGGTAAATGTGTCAAATGAGGATGTTACAAATATGGGGCAAAGGATGATGGAAGGCAATGCTGCTCAAGTGGATGATTATAAGAATAAAGTTGATGAGCTATTTGCGAAGGTTGACAAAGTAAGCATTTGCTCATTTGCAAATGGTCTGAACTAACATGAGTGCTGTGCCTGTAAAGATCTATTAATCCAAATGCTCTTACAGGTGTCATTTTTTGTATATGATTTTAGACCATGTAATCTTCTGATGTGTTTAATCCATTTAATATATGGTGATGGCACTTGATTGAAAGATCCACAGCATAAGTGGGTTTGGGGATTTTAAAAAAAAAAAATGCCCTTTATCCTTTCATTTCCTTTATTTTTACTTTTTCCTCCTTCCTTTCTTCCCCAGGGTTATTTTCTACTCCCAGCCATCCTCCTCTTCTCCTAATTCTATTTTCCCTCAAACAAACTTTCCTCCCTATATTTCTCTTCCCCCCACCCCCCCAACCTGCCTGCCTACCCACCACCAAACTCGGCTCAGTCTCTCCAGTAAGCATATATATATGTGTATATCTATTATATAAATATATTTGTTATATATATGTAACACTGTATCTATGTTTGTATACAATTTTATATGTTATATGTCAGTATATATATGTATATATATATATCCAATTTGTGCAATTTGCCCAAACTTCCTACTTATGAAGTGCATCCTAAATTTTCAAATTTTAAGTACCATGAAATAGAAGTTAGTGAAGGTGTTTCTGTTGTATATTATTATATATTTTGAGGACACTTTTGGATGGCAATTTAGCATACATGCATATATGTTATATATTAGAAATTGCAAATTTAAAAATTGAAATTAGAAATAGAAGTTAGAAATGGAAATTAACATAGAAAATCAGAGATTATTGATTGAATTATCGAATACATCATTGAGTAGAAATGATATAAGAATTGACAAATGACTCAAAACCTTGAAATACCCATTTTTGGGGACATTAGTGATGAAGTGTGGTATGGTTATGAGTTGCTTGATATATTTTAGGATCAAACTGAGTCATTTGATGATTGAAATGACATATGGACTAATTAAATTAAGGACAAATTGAATATTCAGCTATTCTTTAGATTTTATATAAAGTTGATTGTAGTTGAAAACATCATTGCATAGAAATGATATACGAACTTACTAGTTAAATATTTCTTTAGGTCCATTGACTTGGAGAATTATCTTTTCCTAAAATTGATTGCTTGATTTGCTCTTGATTTTCATCATTGTGACAATTTTGATGTTCCATTTTGGAGAGTGACAGAGAAATTGGTGATTTCTAGATGCTTCTTTTTTGTTGGTTGTGGGGAGCAGTGAGAAGATGTGATTTTGGGCATTGACATTCTACATCAGTGCAAAATGAAAAATGGAGAAGATGGACACAGTCAATCCAAGGACAAAATTATTCAAATATATTCAGATTTTATGATGAGGTTTTTTCAATTCCTATACTATTTATGTTTTATTCACAATTCAAAGGGATCTTTAGTTTCATCTCTCTTTTCACTAGTAATATTTCTATCTATATCTTTAGGGTACCCTCACTATATTCTTTATCAATGTAGGATTGCAAAATTGGAAGAGTTAATGTCTATGGGAAGCAAGTTTCTTGTTGGCTTTCTACAAGCTCTTGGTGAGTGTGTACGCATGGGGTTGCTTGTACATTTAATTGGATCTGCATGTAAGTTGCACATTTCATTGAGATCTGCAAGTATGTTTTCTTCACTCATATTTGGAGGCATTGGTCTCGTTATTGGATTGTAAAATATTCAAACTTGCTCAAACCATTTAGAACAAGAATAATATTTGCAAAGTCATGTGCATGGTTGTCTGCTGGCTAGGCTATAACTAGCTCTTGCATGAATGTTGATTTAAACCCACAATTAAATGGAGCCAGTTGAAACATTAATTGCTAATTCACCTATTTCCTGCTCAGTTTTTTTAGGGCAGCCTCCTATCTTGAAGACATCTGCATTGGTTGAGCACATTATTAAAGCTCATGGATTGAGAAGGGTGTTATCCTATGTAGAAGCTGGATGTGTGAACACTCATGACACTGTACAAAACATGAGCAAGTGTAAGCCTGTTCAGAATTTCAGCTTTTTACCCTTTTGACTTTTTTAAAAATAAGGAGTAGATGCGTTCTCTCATTTTTTGTGTAGTCGATAAATGGAAATAAATTCTTGGATATTATTGGCATGTTGAGGTTTTGATTGTGTTTTATTCATTGGGAAAAACATTCAGGTTTGTCTAGGTTTTTAATGTCTAGGGATCAATCAGCTTTCTCAACCTTACTAACTTTGCCAATAAACGCATTTTTTGTTAAACAGGTAAAGGATTTTAAGATCCTTGAAATATGTATGCTTGTAGCTATGGATTTGAATGATATATAATATGTATATTTGAACTATTAGGTTCTGCTATTTTAGTTAAAAAAGAAGTTGAGAATTCATCTGATCACACTCAATAATTTGCTGCTAGTAATTCCTTGCTACCATGAGTCCATGATAGGCGGGCCTTCTTTTTGTGAGAAATAAACCAGGCAAAAACTAGGTTAGTAAGGCCTTGTTTGTTTTCATCCATTTTCATTGTTTCAAGTACATTTTCGTTTTTTGCATTATTTTTGTGCGTGAATGAAAATGTGTTTGGATATCATGTAGAAATGTTGGTTTTATTAGACTTGAAACAATATTTTTTTGTGAGAGTAATAATTAGTGGCTCCCATTACAGAAAGAAGACATTAAATTTTAATTAGTTGGTCCATTTTAATTATTGTAAAAAGCAATGGATGATCATAGCAGGCATTAATGTTTGGGTTCCTATTTCAACAAAAGCTGTGTTTAGATTTGCATTTTATGGTTATAGATATATACTAAAAACAAGTGATATGTTTGTTGAAAATGGGTAAAGATGAACCTCTTCATGATGTTTTAAATAGTAGAAAATGCAAAAACAAAAATGAATTAAAGCAAGCAAGGCCTAAGTTTTTACATGGTTTTAAATTAGACTATACTTATTGGTATTACCAAAGAGTAATAATACATGCATGCTGCTTGCAGCTAAGCGTTTGTATACAGCCTTGTCCTTTTTTTTGTGTGAAGATACTTGATAGTTGTTCTTAGAATGAAATGATGCTGCAGATTGTATCAGAACATGAGTATAATGCTGACAAATAATGATGCCGCATGCTTGGTTTATCTTTGGTTGCTTTGGCACCATATTTGTCCTTTCAGTTTATTCTTAAATCTTATTTGTGTGGTATATACATAACAATACATGCAGAATTCCCTTCAAAAGGTTCTTAAAAATTCACTTCAATTCTTTCTCATGCCACTACCCTATAGAAAAAGAATCCTATCACTTACAAGTCCCAGGTATCTATTGAACCATCTTTTTCCTTGATCTTTATTTCTATTGTGGGGAAGAGAGTAACCTTTTGACGAAAAGGGAGTATGAGAGTCTCAAAATGAATACTAGTGGTCCTCGAGGTTGACCCAAATCTATAGAGAAAAGATTCAAGAATTTTAGGTTGATCTTTAGAGGCAGCCACAAATCTTTGCATTAACACGCCAATTAGCTCTTAATCACAATTGTTGCTGTTGTTGTGCAATTTGAATATGGATTTTGCTTCTTTCATATTTGGTACTGTGACTTGCATCTTGTTGGCTCTAATTATTTTCCTTCACTATTCATGCATAAAATAATGTCTTTCACTTAATAACTCGTGAATGTCATGCAGAAGTGCGTACATGCCATCTCGAACTTGAGGACCATATAATTAAGGGTAAAAATTCTTTGCTCAACTACTTTTATTTGCTGAAAATATCTGTTGAGAAATATAGGTTGTGATGTCTGGGAATTGCATGCAATCTTGTTTGTATATAGGATGTTTGCTATGTATGCATTTATATTGTTAAGATGTGAAAGTGTTTTTCCATAAAATATAGGCATTATAGTATCTGGTGTATTAGCAACGACTCCTTTGTTGTCATTTTTATGCATAGGAGTAAAATGTCTTCTTAATCTTGCTAGCATAAAATTTTTTGTGTCTAAAATTCTTACTTTGCTAGTACAAGCAAATGGCTTCCTAGAAATTTCTCTTTATACTTGTATTTACTTATTATTAATGCTTGTACTTCTGCTATAGATGTTTAAAAAATTTCATGGTTAGTTACATATAGAGTGTGTTGAATGATGTAATTGTTGTTATCTTTTTGGGATTGTGACTCCTTGTATAAGCATATGGAGAACCATAATCTACAATTCTGATTAACAAAGCTCTTGGATTTAGTGAAATTTGATTATCACTCAAATCAAGAAAGAAAACAAAACAACGAATCTAGATGGATGAAACCATTGGGACTTGAATTTTTCTATTGATGGTCTGATATGATTCACGTAAGATAGTTTCACATGGATGATCGGGTTTAATATGATTGATAGAAACTAGTAGTGCTAACATCAGAATATGTTTTACGGTCATATAGTAAGACTGCTAACTATGGAAGAAGTATATGTTACTTGAGGGGATTATTGTGTAATATTTGTTGAAGGGACTCATCACCCCTTCTCTCTCTCTCTCTCTCTCTCTCTCTCTCTCTCTCTCTCTCTAGTCATTTACCAAGTTTATTGTAATCTATAATTTTTGCCTTTTTTGATGTTCTGTATTTTCGTCGTTTTCCTTCTCAGGTGGTTGGGTGAATGAGTGTGTGTGTGGGTTGTTCTTAATTCTTCAATTGTATGATTTTCAGACTTAAACTGATATGTGAACATTATATTGCAGCTAAAATTGTTGTTGATGAACTTGAACACCTTTTGGATGATGCAGCATCCATTGTGCAAACTGCAAAGGAGAGCGAAGAAGATGTTAACCATAGCTTAGATTCCTATATTAATTCAAATGATGGGGTATCTCTCTCTCTCTCTCCTTTTATGTGTGTCTCTGTGTATATATGTATATATGCAAAGCAAGTGGGATACCTTTTCACCTATTCTTTTGATACATATTAGGGTTAATTACAACTGCCACTCTTGTTACTATGGGTAATTACATACTCCTGCCCTCTTGGTTTCAAGGTTACAAATATCTACCTTGTAACTTATGTCCATGTTATTATCACTCTATTCGTTAGTAAACCTAATGAATTTTTTATAAAATTCCAACTGTGAGGACATAAACTTCCATTCACAAGGTTCTATGCAGTGGAAAACTCAACAATCTTTTCCTTTGGAGGGATAAAAAAAGAATTTCTGCTGGTGTACTTGTCCGCAAGTTGGGTGCTTTTAAAATTGCTTGAATACCAGTTACTCACACAATTTTACCATATTCTCGTCATTGGTTTTTCATCCTTTTTCTATGGTCCAATGCATCCCCCTTTAAACAAATGTCCTGCTAAAATTCTAGATGTTATTCTCCATGAGGATATTGTCCTGGATATAGCTTCTACCCTTAGGAATTAACTTTGTAGAACTGTTGCTTGTAATTTGAAGGGTTTGTTTGTCCTTTTGGATAAATATATTTTGGTTGATTTATTATTATTATTATTTTTTTACTTTAACTTTAATTTGAGAGTAAAATTGTCTTTAACCTATGCCTATTAGCTAAAAGGGGATATTTGTAATTTCAAAAATGAGAAGTGTGATTAACCTCACATAGTATGTTAACTGTTTTACATTTCATTTTCCCTTTCTTAAATCTTGAAAATGACACAAAATACTCATGTTAGGATCCTGATTATGAAATTATTAAAGAATCTTGTAGGTTTGCATATTTTAGTTTCTTTCTCAAATGTGGAACTTTGAGAAAAAATATTTCCTTCTTTTGTTTTCAAATCCTTAGACACTTTCAATATGGCATGAGCTTGGATATTTGTTTGGGAGTTGCAAGGTCCTTTCAGATGTACCCTAGCTTAGATACCTTAAAAAGAAATTGCACTAACTGCTGCAATCCATGCTTCTTATTGCCTCTTTAAAAGATTTGACACTTGTAGGTGCAAATTTTAAGAATTGTCTACTAATTCTGAAGTTAAACATTCATACTAAACTTGGAAACTTAAGATTTTGAGGGAATTCATTTTTATCATGGTGATTGAGTAATCATTGAATATTTTCATTGTATGAAAATTGCAGATGCATAGCCTTTTGTATTGCATCATGATAATAGCTTAATTTGTTAGGTGGTATTAAGTTTCATCCATTAATTGCAACTGTATCTTGTCCGCCTTTTTCTACAAAGAGGCTAGCTAGTTATAATTCTCCCATAAATTTGCATTCCGACACCCCCTTCCCCCTAGGTGGTCATCTCTAGAAATATCGTTGAATATATTATAACTTCTTAACATCTCAACACATTCCTAGATTTTTTTGTCTCTTGATCAGTGATGCCTCATTTTGTTTATACTATTAATTTAATGTGTTTGAGGAAATTCTATGTTTGTCACAAATGTAATTTCATAAAACTTTTGGCAAGATGCTGATGTTATCACGTCCATGAACTTTTCTGTTTGGTTTTGTATATTTTTTAGGAGGAAGTGGCATTATCAATCCCTTCAAAACCTGAAGTTGCTGACTATGCTACCATGATGGTTGTTATTTATAGTATGGTAAAACAAGACTACACAATGCAGGTAATAATCCTTTGCTTCCCATTTGCTATGTAATATTTCTACCATTTCCAACTTCTATGCTATGTAATAATAAAGAAAAATACTAAGGTACAAAAATAAAAAGTACAAAGTTAAATCATCATGCCACAAAAAAAAAAAAAAAAAATCCTTAATATTTTCCACTCAAAGATCTAAACCAATTGTTATCGCTTTCTAGTTGATGTGTATAATTAAGTTTTAAGTATTTATTTATTATAGGCTCGAATTGTATCCTCTCTCAACCTCAAGTCATCGTCGGCAGAACTGGAGACCTATTGCCATATGTGGTCACTACGGCCCTTCATAGATGATGACATAATGCATAAAGCTTGGAGCCTTGTTCCTTAAACCTAATTTTGCCCTAGGATATTTGCTTGCCTTTCAGAGTATGGACTAACCATAGAAAGCATCTATAGTTTGTTGTGGCTTCACCTCTTCTTTTTCTTGATGATGATTAGAAGAGAAGGCTCTCCAACACTTTGATGTCTATTATTCCCAAACTTATGATGATGTCTCAATTATGTACAAGGCAAGTTATTTAGTTGAATTATTCATTGTAAAAGACCTTTTTTTTTTTTTTTTTTAATAATTTTCCCCAAAACAAAGTACAAAAGTAGCAATTGGTCAAGAGTGTAGCTGATCTTTTGAATTGAGAGGTGTGGAATTTTATTGTGCTTTTATGTAGCATGTAAATTGTTAATAGATAAAGTGGAGGATTTTTTAAATGAAAATATCAGTTTGTGGATATTTGATTGATGTCGAATTAGACACTTAGTTTAAAGCTACTAGCTAGTGAGAAACATTTATTCATCTGACATTAGAAAAAGATACAAAATAGAAAGGAAAAACAATTTGTTCAATTATTAAAGAAAATTAAAACAGAAGAAAAATTCATAAAGAACAAATTAAAACATCTCTTTTAGCTTCTTTATTCATTTCTAATAATGCTTAAAGAATTAGTGCTCTCAAAAATTATTGTGTTTGGCATGCATTGGGCTTGGGCTTGGGCATGGATATGGCATGTCTATTGTTATATTTGAAAGTGCTCTCTATGTAGAAGTGGAGATAGTGATTCAGTTTTAGTCTGATATCTTTGTGCCTTGAAAGAACACCTCTTAGCAAATTAGACCAAATTGTCTAAACTTCTCGTTAACTATGTATGGTTCATCAATAATGATAAGGAAATTGTTCAGAGTGGAACTTGCCTTCCCTGGGTCTCTCAGGTGTTTCTCTTGAGTGGTGTTCTTAGACCCATCTTCCCTCTCTTGCTGAGTTGTCCTTAATTCATATAGGTTGCTTGGTCTCCATTATGTATTCATTTAGTTTCCACTTTTTCCACCTTGCATTTATTGCCCCTATCAAGTTGTTATGTCTTATGTCTATCATTTTCGTATGGATATATCAGACCCCATCAACTCCCTCCCCTCTAAAACGAGTCTTCTTGAATGCTCTATGGACAATATACATCATCTAGCGAGTATGAGTTCACCTAAAAATGTCTTAGCCATTATTGTAGAAGTTCTTTGCGATAAACCTCTTAACTAGGGACCATCATCTACAATAGACTTCTTATCAAGTCCAATCTTCTTAGCTTGGGGTTCCCACGATCAAGTGTCAGTTAATGTATTCGAACAAAATACTTTGGTCTTTATCTTTTAGCGAGGAGACGTGTTTTGAAAGAGTTTGGAACTAATCCCGTGGTTCTTCTAAGGTCATCTCAAAGTGCTACAGCCTTGGCCTTCGAAAAGGCACTTGTGGAGATTGATTTGTTGAGACTTCATATCTAGATTCAAGCCACTAAACTCCATATTATCTTGTTAAACTTGGATACTACAAGGAGAATAGCTAATATTGTTGGTAGATTTATCAAAATTAGCTACATAAAGCTACAGATGGAGGCAAGCATTAAGAATTCGAGTTGATAATTCAATTGAGGTTCCTCTTAAGAATTTCATACTATTAGATGGCCCATCAATAGAGGTTGAAATAAGGTATGAGTGTTTGGGTGAATTTTGTCATGCTTGTGGTATCATTGGGCATGAACTATCTTTATGCACACCTCGCATAAATCATGATGGTCCAAGGATCAAAGCTGAAATTACCTTGATTCCTAACCCTAAAGTTGGCAAAGAAAGGCCCATGGAAACTCTTATGTCTCCTTAACAAATCCTAACCAACTTTTTGCACAGACCCCAACCTCTATTTGACCCTTAGAACATCCAAAAGATTTTGATTTTCAGTCAACTCCTACAATGAGTATGTGTCTCAATATTATAGGCCTTCTTTTTGAAAATTTGAATAGCATTATCCTTAAATCGAGCTATATAGCCAGTAGCATTAATTTCCTAAAAGATATAGAGAATAGCACCAAGATAATTTTTATTGCGAGTTTTAAGACGTCCAAGTCTTAGCCCAACATTTTTAGTTAAAAAAATTCTCTCCTGCATATAGGAGCTACTTTGATGTCTATGAAGGAAAAATTAGAGAAGAGGAGAAGGATGAATATCGAAATTCAACAAGCATAGGAAGTTAAACACTAAATCACATTAAATTTCTCCTTTATAGGTTCATCTCATGCTTCTTGAATGGAGTTGGCTAGGAAGGCATACCTTTGCCAAGCTTTCTTTCATAGAAAATGATGGCCTAAAGTATGATCCAAATCACACTTCTTAGGAACTTCTAGTATTCCACTCCAAATGGATTAGGTCATCAATCTCCAATGGAAATCCAACACCTTGGCAATTGGAAAGGCACCATACCAATTAGAAGAAACAAATGTTTTTCCTCCAAAGGCAATCCACACTCCAAGTGATCTTCACAACCTTGAAGATAATAACTAGAGAATATCTTCAAAGTATGAAGGAAGAAGAATGTGCTTTAGAGAATTTGGGAGAGAGAAGAAGACTTGAGGAGAGAATTTTTGGAGCTAGTATTTTTGTGTATACATATTCTTTGTGTATATTTATCTTAATCAATTTTGAAAACATATGAGTTGCAAATTTATGCATTTTACTAAAAAAGAATAAAACAAAAAGGAAAAATGGTAGGTTAGGAGTTTGAAGTGAAGTGGGGCGAGGCAAGCGGGTTTAAAAGAGAGGGCGGAGTGGGTTTTAGCTCTTGCTGAAGCTGCCCCATTGCCATCACTACTCTCCTTTTTGAATATTTCTTTCTATGAGTTTGTTTCTCCTATTGGTCTTGTAGATGGGCTTTGCTTTGCATGGTCCAAATCATTGAGGATCAATATCCTAGTGAAGGATAACTACTTTATTAGTGCTCCAGTCTACCTTGCTCATGATTAGCTCCTTTGGCTTTTTCTAGGTGTTTGTATCCCATGTATTTCCACTCTCAAGGTACACTTGGGAAACTTTCTATCAAACAGTGGCCATCTTTGATGGTTGTTTCGTGCTTTAGGAGACTTTAGTGAGATCCTTTCCCAAAATGAAAAATGTGGACAAAAACCTTTTGCTTCATCATCATTTTGTACTTCGCAACTAGAAAAATAAGTTTTTATGACACTTAAAATTGTCATACAAACTAGATATTGTGGTACTTTTTCTTTTGAGATGCTAAAGAAAAGCGTATTGGTAGGTGCAACATTATCTTATGGTGACACCAAAGGGTGTCTCAAGATAAATATTGTTAGGATGTCATAAAAGATCATCAAAATGATATTTTTGTGATGTTTCATAGTGTCACATATTAGGTCTCAACTACTTTAACTAACTAGTTATATAACATCTACATGTGTCTCAAAATGTTAATAATACGATGCTTTCAAGTGTCCTAATAAACTTAGATTATTATGGCAATAAAAGCACCAATCAAAGTGTTGTTTTGTGGCACTTTCCATTGTCACATAACAAGATTTCAACTATGTCAAACATTTTTACATGATAAAGATAGACATCTCTAAATGTATGTATTATGACGCTTTCAAGTGTCATATTAAACATGGTTGTTGTGATGCTTTTTTCTATTTCAAAAGCCCAGTATGTATCCTATCATAATTTTGCAATCAATAGTTTTCCCTATTTTGCAAATGGCAATATATATAAAAGGCCAAACAATAATACAAAAGTTGCAATAGCAGTCAATTTTAAGTACTCTCAGCAAAGAAAGGGCTATAGTATCAAACACATTTGGCATTTATTTTCAGAAGGTATCAACTACATTGAAAACACTAGAGTTGTATCAATATCAAACAAACTTAACATCTACTCCCAACAAAAACCTAAAACGAACTATATTGCTGCAAAACACAAAAGTCAGCTATTTTGCTACTACTTTCAAGATTTGGTGCTACAAAATTATTAACTAGCTGAAGACAAACATATCATTTAGTTTGCATGAAGGAACAACCTCTATAAGGATCAACTTTTACATTAATCTTCATGCATAGCAACCTATTTAAGGAAGAGCAAACATATCATTTAGTTTATATCTTAGTACTAAAATTTTTTATGATGATTTGTAAAGGAACAATACAAGATTTGTGGCCATGTAATAGCCTCATCAATTACGTCTCCAATAGTTTTGAAACATAAGATAGGTCTAATTATGTCCTCATCGAATTCCACTGCAACATTAACAATCACTTCACATCAATTTTTTCCTAGCTATACTTGCCCAACTCATTTTGCGGGATCTAACTTTAAAGATGATCAATTTCTACAATTTTTGAAGGATCATCTAGAATTTACACAAAGACATTTTCACCAAAATATATATTGAATATTTAGGCATATCATGTTTAAATAAAACATGGTAGAAAACATAATTTACAACATCAAACTAACTACTCAATTCCAAGCAAAGAGTTACAACACTTGCAACCATATGTTTTAAATAAAAGAATGCATATGAATGAAGTGTTTCAATCTTCAACTTAGTCACAATATAAGTAAATTGACAATAGATATAAAATATAGATAAATGACATGGCATTGAAGCAATAGATTTACAACATGTTTAAATAGAACAAGGTAGAAAACATTAATTTACATAATCAAACTAACTCAACTTAAAGTAAAGAGTCATAACACTTACAACCAAGCATGTTGTAAATAAAAGAATACATAGGAATTGAGTGTTTCAATTTTGAACTTATTTTAGTCACAAAATAAGTAAATCTAAAATAAATATGCAATATTAGATAAATGATATGGCATTTAAATAATATATTTAGTACATTTAATACATCTACCATACCACAATAACAAGTAGCTTCTATTTTAGTTTTGCTAAAACTTATAAAATGATTTGATAATCACTTGTTTCTATCATTTCAAAAATAGCTGTAAAACACTACATGCTTAACTAGCTAGTCAAAACTCTACAAGTAAATAAACAATAAAAATAAAAGATATAAAATAAAAGCACAGGTAATGAGAAATTCAGAAATTAATTACCTGCAAAGGCATTTTGTTCATTGATGAGGTGGAGGGATGGAAGGAAGTTACATGGTGGTGAGATGATGATGATGATGATGATGAAGATACTTTAGTGACTTTTTGAGAAGAATCATATATTGCTCTTTGCTAATTCATTCTTATGAGTTCTTGTATTTGCTTATTTTGTTCTATTATAGTCTTATCTTGTTGATCAACTCTTTGCTTCAATGCATCAAGTTCTTTTTTGTAAGTAATGTGCATCTAAGAAGACTTATCTCGTTGGCCATAGGGATAACAATGGGGTGGGTTTGGGGTGTGTTCCAAGACCCACCCTGTCAAGATTTTTATGGACTCGAGACCCACCTTGCCCCACCTCGAATCCATATCTTAGCGGGTGGGACCCATTAAACCCATTAGACTCATTTAAAATATTTTAAAAAAATTAAAAACTATTCTTTTTAAAAAACATAACATCACAATAACTTTCTAATATGAGAAAATAATATTATTACCGAAGAATTTATTATTTTAGATATTCATATATGTAATCTTTGAAAAAAATGATAAATTGCAAACATTATTGCTACTTATATACACTTATTGAATGCATAAACTATTATTATGAAAATAATATTATTTTTATTTGCAACATGTAAGCAATATTCATATCTTTTCATATATATATATATATATATGAATATACACTACATATATTACACATAACAAATAAAATTAATATATAATATTCTAACAAGGTGGTTGGGGTGGGTCCGGGTTCAAAAATTAAAACCCAAGACTAATCCTAAGACCCATTTATGCTTTTAGAACCTGCCACAAATAAGGCGAGTCTGGAGCGAATTCAAACCCATTGCCATCCCTACTTGAGCATATCATCATATACATCAGAAGTAGTTACACCATAATCATACATTCATACTCTTCCTCTCTGTCTTTCCCAACAACTTGAAAAAATATGTCATGCGGTCCAATATTGTTTGAACTAGGAGAAAGTTCACTCCTTAGTTTTTTTCATCTTATATTGCATAAAGTGCGATGAAACAATTTAAGAATTAGTTTAGATAAAATAATATAAATCATATTGAACCTACTAAAATTAAGAAAAGGAAAACAGGACCAAAGAATTAGAGATATGGAAGGTCAACTTAGCTCATGGTAGTTAGAAAAAGAAAGGAATATATCCACTACATTATCAAGTTCTAATTCAAGAGAAAAGACAATACATTAGGGACAACCTTACCAACGAATCCGCTATAATACGATTAGAAGCTTCCTCATTTTTAGTAATTTTTTAAAAGATCCATCCTACTTGGTTCATCATCCATTGGATCTTCATCCTTTTCTTCATCATCATCATGATCATCTTTATTTCCTCTATCATCATGAAGTTGTTTATCTTTTGCTACCTTTGCTTTCTTCTACAGGAAACATTATTTTTGTTAGTAAACCACATGAGTATCTCATACTTTGAATTATTTAATAATATAAATCAATCTTCATTTGATGCTTGATCTGAGAGATGCTCTTTTTCCCTGTAATATGTACCATTTTCTTCTGTGCTTGTTTACTTTATTTTGAGTGCTTATTTTCTAAATATTCAAAATGGAAACACTTAAAAGATTATTAAATCAAAAATATAACATTCAATTAACAAAAGGAGCAATTATTAGCATTGTGATAAATAAATAAAGCTAACTTATTTCCCTCTAGTAAAGCACTAAATTCTTCCATTGATCAAGAATAGCTCTTTCATCATTCGTATTAGGTCACCTCTTCAGGTCCAATAATGAGTTCATATCAAATTATTTCTTTACTCTATTCTTCCAAGTTTTCCAACTTTTTGCTGAAGTTAGCCAAGTGCAATCTTCAAAGCCAATTGCCTTATAAAACTTCTCTTGAATTATCAAAAGCATATATCACAAATATTTTCATCCAATCATATACAAAATACGTACAGAAAAATGGGAATAGTTGATATTATACCTTAGTTAGCTCCAACAAATTCCTTTTAATAGGCTTTGGCATTTTATGCCGATTTTTGATGTTAAGTGGAAGTAATATTTCATTTTTGACTAAAGTGCCAAGAAAATCAATATATTCACTTTTATCTAGATCAACAGGCTTCTCACAATCATCAAACTTCACTTCCACTGCTTCTCTCCTAGCCTATACACGTGCCATGTTAGTAGGTCCTTGAGTTTTTATCTCATTAGCATTGCCTATAGAAAATAATCTCAACTTTTACCAAATTGGTGATATAATGCAGATAAAATAAAAAAAAGATACATATCAAAATTTTACAGATACTAGTAGCATCATAAATGTTGTTGTCCATATTATTTAAATGTGAATTAGATGGACGGTCATCATTTTTCATTTTTTAAGCATTTTGCACGTAAAGTGGTTTTTAACACTATAGATCATAACCAAAAATAAACTAAAAATAAATATTGATACACTTAAATGAAATTGGGGAAACTAAAAATACTACATTTAAGAAAATGTTTCATTCATAAATAGAACATAATTGTGTTCTCATGTTGCTCACGAAGCACTCTAATGGAATGTGGCTAAAATTGTTGAGTACCATGCTTATTGATTCTACCATGCTTAGTTCTCAAAATACTATAAAACAATAGCTATTTGAATGTGATAACGATAAACTAAAACTCTATATATAACATACTACTAAAAAATAAAATGCATTAAAAGCATTCTCCTGTTAGGAACACAAAGACACACTATCACATTTATGGAAAATATAAGAGATGGATTCATTCTTCATAGACAAAAAAGTCAATATTATAAACTATCCATAGAATTCCAAGGCCCCCTTATGAATCTGCATAATAGTTTCATCTTCATCAATTGGAAGATAAATGCAAGTTTACTTTGTAAAATAGCTTCAATATTATTAGTTGATAAGTCTTTCCAGTCATTAAACTTGTTTCTGGCTTTACTTTTAACCACAACTTTAAAATTTTTTTTAGTAGCATTTTCCACATAAAATAATTGCTCTACTTAAGATGTAAGAGCTAAAGGCTCGTTCTGTTGCTTTATATTTGCGAAATTGGTTAATGTGAATCCATCATCATCTTTTTTAAGTCTCTTGCCCTTGGATACCACTCATAGTTAAACAACATAGTCATTTTCTAGCTTGTATAATCTAATTCAATTATATCCTTTGAGATTCCATAATATGTCATCTCTTGTAAGACAGACCTTCAATCGTTTTTGCTTGCAAAACTCATTGCGGTTGCATTAATCATTATCCACTATTTTGAGTATATCTTTTTCTCTTTACTTAGTATGGAATCAAAAATCATTTACTTTAAAACCTTTATATCTTGAACTAATAGGGATTGGTCCTCTTGCAAATCTCGTTGTATCATTTAGCTTTGATCATCTTCATTAGAACTCAATTATTCAACCTACATAGTAATGCAAGAATAATAAAAATATAAATGTTAAAGAAACTAAAAGAAGATAAACATGCAATTGATTTTAGACTTTATATTTTAATTGTTACAAGTATTTATAGAGCCCCTAAACTAGAAAGCAAAAGAATCACTACGAATTCACTTGATTTCATGTTCTATAGAGTGATGCTGATGCTTCTTACGCAAACTTGAGCTTTATATTCCTCACATATTAGGGTAGGAAGTTAAGAAAATATTCAAATATAAACAAAAAATTAAGATTTTTAGCAACTTACTCTCTATATTGTTTAATCTCATCGCAATTAATTAGAACATATCGGTGGGCTCTTGTTAATTTGTCATTATCCAGAACAATTAGCTTTCCATTCCACAAGGACTACTGGGCCTTTAGAAGATATCTAGGCTTAGGGTGCTTACTTCATGTCCATTATCACATCGATTAGTTTGATTAAGCCTTGTGTCAACATTTTCATCAAAGTATAAAGAGGAAAATGGTAAACATTCTTATGCTAAATAGCTTTTAGCAATTGAGCCTTCTAGTTGGCTTCTATTATGTACATAAGATTTTAAAGTACTCAAGTACCCTAAAAGGTTCAGGAAAATAAACCATAAGTATCATATAAAACGATAATAAAGAAATTTAAGTTAAACTAAGAAATATTAAAATGCTTATTTTCCATAGGATACAATGAATAGGTACAACCAACTTTGCCTTAGTAGCTAAGTGCATAGTTATATGTATCATGATGGCAAATAATGAGGAAGGAAATATTTTTTCTAATTGGTAAAGTATGGTAGCAGTCTCTTTTTCCCAATTGAGCTAAATCACTATAGTAGAGTGTTTTAGAGCACAAATCTCTAAAGTAACAACTCAAATGAATCAGTGGTGAATGTACTGACTTTGACAAAAGTTTACATAGAGAGAGGTAGTAATTGTTGCATCAAAACATGACTAACATGACTCTTAAGGCCAAAAATCTTAGGTGGTTTCAAAAAACACACCTTGAAACATTAGCAACATATCCATCAAACACCTTGATATTTTTTAAAACCTTGCAAAATCTTTCTTTTTCACTTTTTTCTAATAAAAGATGTTGTTAATATCCATTCTTCTCTAAAATCATAAAAAAAGGATGGAGTTTAGTTTTTATGCCTATTTACTTCAAATCCAACCATACATTGTAATTATCTTTTGACTTGTTAGAATCCATCAATTGTACAAGATCTTGTCATGCACATTTTTCTCAATGTACATAATAACAAGATTGTTGCGCACCAAATTCTTTTCCCAATATGGCAAATTAAATAAAATAATTTTTTTTCTTCCAATTATAAGGTAATTTTTGGTCACCCACCTTTTTCTCAAATTTGTTACTTATATCCTTTATGTCATCCAATACATAGATCTTCTTAAATAAGGAAATTATTTTTTTATGCCATTCCCTTCCATCAAATAATCCTTTATCATTTTGAAATGACTGATCCCCAAGTTGGAAGATACAATGGTACATGTAATAATACTTACGAGAGCTATCTAGCCATATAGAGTTGGTATACTTATAGCACATAGGCATACAAATTTTCCTTTAGTACTCCAACATGATATAGCTGCAAGGCTAGGAAAATCATTGATAGTCCATGATAATGCTGAATGCATTTGGAAATTCTTCTTGGTTAAAGCATCATATATATTTATTCCACTTTCTCACAGCTCCTTTTGCTATGCAATTAATGGTTGCAGATAAACATCAACATCATTACTAATCAGGTTGGGCTAGGTATAAACAAGGACAACATGAAGTATGAGTTTTTTATATTGTTTTGAGGCACCAAATTTTATGGAATTATGATTATTAGCCATTGGCTAAGAAAAAAATCATAGTTTAAAAGGACTAAGACCATCAATAGCCAAACCCAACCTTACATTTTTAGGATCATTAGCAAATTTTGGATAATGGAAATCAAAAGTGTGCCAAGTTGGAGAATCCACTAGGTATCTCATCACACCATCTTTGATGCATTCTTTAGCATGCCATTACATAAGGCACGTAGTTTTCTTATTCATAAATAGCCTTAGTAGTCTTGGCTTTAATGGAAAATCCACATAATCTCTACTGGAATCTTCTTAACCTCTTTAGATCTTTCAAGAGAAACACTATGCTCAGCTACATTTGATTCAAGTGTCGACATTATCCATTGAGGTTCATCACAAAGATCTCACTTGGTTTTGCTTTCATTTACAACCCAATACAAAATACAACCATTTCGGCATGCATCAAATTTTTTATAACTCCAACCTAAATCTTTCATTATTTTCTTGGTTTCATAGTAGTTTAGGCAATTGAACACCTTTTGGAAATGACTCTCTCAATAGGTTAAGCATCAAAGTAAAAGAATTATCACTCCAATTACTAAGGCACTTGATTTGGAGCATTCAAACAATAAATAGTGTTTAGAAAAAAAATTTCATCTCAAATAAAGTTCCTATTTTGCATCATGTATAAGCTTGTAAAATTTCTCTACATCTTTACAAGGTCTTTCTTTTTGGTTAGTTCTCCGCATTCCTTCAACATCATTAACTCCATCTTGTATTCTAAATGTATCATGTGGCATTCCTTGCATATCATCAAAAGCATTTTGGCCAACATATTCATAGAATATAGTCTGGTGTTCCATTAGAGGATAACTCACCATGCAATATCTATTTATTATATCCACTAAGAAATCCATTCCAACGAAAATGTTCTTCCACGGCCTTTCTTATTTTGCATATGACATTTTTATATTTTCTGCAAGGGCATAATATTATTCTGCCATTTGAGTTTGAGAAAGCAAAGTCCAAAAAATATTTCAACCTATCCTAATATTCACTAGTTGACCTTGGGAGATCCATCCTTTAACCATATTGATACTTCAACTTTAACAAGTAATTAGTTTGACCAACATAAGAAAAAATTTCTAATATACATAAATATATCACTTATTGAAATACAAACATTCCATATATAACAAACTTCTTCAAATAGACAAATTCTCTATTTGAGTAAAGGCAAAAATACAACATTTCTATTATATGAGGTGTAACAAATGTAATACATCATATGCTGCTGAGTTTAATTGGTTCATTGACCATAGAAGTTGCAAACAAAGCACATTTGCCTACCCTAGGCAAATGTAAAAAAAAGTACATTTATTAAAATTAGTGAAATTATTTGTTTCATCTTCTAATATTTTAAATTTATCTACAGAAGATATTTTGGTTGATTTGTATGATGAAACTGGAGCGTTAAGTGTAACTCTATTTGGTAATCATGCATCCAAATTACTTTAGAAAAATGCAATAACATGTATGGAAATGCATCACATGGTAAGTTATCTAGGGCCTAAATAATTTTTTAAATACTGCTTATAAAGCAAGCTAATAACAATCTACTTTAATGCAAGGTGAGATTTTGCAAGTGAATAAAATAAATGCAACTTTGGAAAACACAACATATCTTGCAAAAATCCAAAAAATCAATAAAATAAAACAGTAATGAAAAATGCATCCAATACACTAATATTAGCCTTATTGAAGATAAGAGCCTAAATGTGGTAACACCGGAAGAATGCTCATTGATAGCATCATAGGCAAGCTATTCTTACATAGGTAATTAATTTCATTATGTTATTCTGAAATCAAAATTTCACAAATTAATCATTAACATAAATTAAAATATGCATCAACATAGATGAATGAAGTGATCCAATAGTAGAGAAAATGAAGAAACAAAAAGTCGCATCTTCAAGCACTATAAGTTTAGAATGCTAAAGAGCAACAAACAAATGTAAATATGTATAATTATACCATGTGATCTCTTCTCCGTGTTTTAAAAAGTTGGTTATAGAAATTATGACATGCTCGAAAACTAAATCACGAGGCCTAGTTCAATCCTAATAAAAGAGTCACCAATCGAAGTTATAAACTTAAATAAAACTCTAAACGTTCTTAGTAGTCCAATAAATCCAAATATGGAAAAACTTGAAATGCTCAATCCTCTATCTTCTACTAGTAAGTTCATTAAACAAAAAAAAA
>JACGDI010005831.1:73994-102689 GCA_014898725.1 Jacaranda copaia
AAAAAAAAAAAGACAAGGAACTAATCCATCCATATGGCAAAATATTCTAAAATACTGCTAATTCATCATCAAAAAACTTTCAACCCCGATTCTTTTCAAAAAGGGGTTCAACGTCTTCATAGGACTAGGGTATAAATTTGCTAAAAGAAAGTTTAAAAATATAGGAGTGTGAGTAAAGAATTCAATTAATGCCAAGTGTGTGCAATATAAGTTCAAGAACATATCATAATCAAAATAATGTTCAGTGATAAACATTTGAGAAAAGCAATAGTAAATAGTTATGCATTATATAATAGTAAAATATGAAAATAATAGTAATTATTTTTTTTAGTTAGGCCAATAATTAAAATGCGATGATTGAACTAGTATTTTCTATAGTCTATCAACTTTATAGCTCCTACTGTAACTGTCCCTTATTGCTTTGGATAAGGTGCAACCTTATCAAACAATGCTCGAGCTTAGGTCCTTGGAAAATCCTATACCCATCTTAGCCACAAACGGCTTCTGTTGTGCACTAGTGGGATTAAGCTATGGGGGTTTAGGGTTGGACCAGCAAACTTGTTGCTACCCAGTGAAGTCAATTGCACACCTAATCCAAGTTGGATCCAACTAACAATAACAGTAGCAGCAACAGTAAATTCAGTCATCAGTTGATCGTTGGATTCAACCGCTAGTATAGAAACATTATTAAATAAAAAAAGATCATAACAAAACAAGTTTTCTTTTAACTTGTAACAAAATAAGGAAAATTTATGTGTGTAATGGAATATAAATATGGTGTAGTGTGAATTGGAAAAAAGTTTCATGGAATGCATTATAGTATATAACTTTTGGGGTTTTGATATGTATTACTATATATTTTATATAGGAATAGGCACTCACTATATTCGGCATTCATTCGATCAATGATCTCCCTAGGGCTAGCATGAATAACCTGCTAAGTAATGATAATAATTAAACTAATTTCATCTAATGAACACTTAAATAAGGGCTTAAACTTTCACTCTCATTTTAGAATACCCGTACAATACTTTTATGGCGAATGCCTAGAAAGGTATAATATATGTGTAATTCTTCCTAAATTTAATGCAATAAACCCTAATTAGAACCTTAATTGTTACCCTCATCAAAAGTACTTATTACACAATCATGAACTTGCAATCACCACTTAAAGATTTTAAAGGCTCAATATAATACAGATGTTGTAATGCCTAAGAAATTTCTTTTTATATTTAATGAATTATTTTATCTTATTTTATTTTACTTCATGTATTATTTTAAAAAATGCAAATATATATAGCATTAAATTATCTTTTAATCAGATAGTGATAACTGTTATTTGGTTTCATTTATATATATATATATATTAGATATTCCAACTTTTGGAAGAATAGGTTACATTTCCACTAGAATTAATATTATATTATTACTAAGAATTAGTAATTAATATTTTAGGAATTAATAATAAAGATTTTACATTTATAATAGGATTATCCTAGTTCTAGAAGGAAAATAACTTGAGTTTTAGTTGAAGTAAAACACTTCTCCCATATATATATAGTCTCTATATTCTAAAAACCCTAGTCTTACTATTCAAAAAGAGGGGAAAAGAAAAGAAGACGACATGAAGAGAAAAGGAGAAAGAGAGGAAGAAGGTTTGCATAGCTGCAACACTATCAAAAGAGGATTAATGTTTTTTTTTCTTTCTGTTTTTGTTTATTGTAGAAATTATGGTGAGGAGTTTAACTGGTTGATGATTAATCAATTTGATCTTGTTTTATTAATATAGAAATAAACCCAACAAAGAAGCAAAGGAGAAAGACACTAATAAAGAAAGGAAGAAGGAAAGAAGGGCGGACTAAGTTTTGGGCAAGGGAATTTTTTTGGTCATCTCATGTTTGTGTGTGTGAAGTGTATATATATTACATATCAACACATAAATTCCATGCCTTAGAAGAAGTAGGTGTGAGTATATAGATATAAACATGTATCATCTTCTTTTCCTTTTGTCTTGCCTGCATCATAATAGTACACACATGTCATACACACTTAAAGATGAAAGAGAAAACTTTCTTGTCACATGTGTGATAGAACATATACTTATATATAGACTTGACCGTATTTATATGTTTGGATATATATATATGTGGATTTGATGGTGTATGTGGTTATATATGTGTGTATATATATATTTGTGTGTGTGTGTGGAATTTGACAAGTTGTTTAGTGTATGTGTATTTGTGTGCATATATAGACCTTTAAAGAATCTATCATACCCATTTAATATACATATTATGATAGGAAAGTAAATAAACAGATTCACACACACATAGCATGGACTCCAATATATATGTGTGTGTGTGTTTTGGGGTATGTATCATTGAATATTCTACTATTTATTAGTACTTTTGATAAAAAAAAAAAGAGATGGTAAAGTTTGGATTTTTAATGGTTGAAAGCTATTCCTTAACTTTCTGTAAAACTATTGTTAATTTTATTATTATTTCTTTTGTTCTTTTGGTGTAATTTAAACAAGAGTTAGGACAATTTTTGGTTACTATGATGTTTTTCTTAAATTCACGAAAATAATTTTCTTTTCTTTTCTTTTTTTATTGATAGAAATTTTAAGATTTATTTGCTATTGAATTTTAGAATTTATTTAGGTTAATTTTCTTACTTATAATTTTGGGATTTTGAATGAACTTTAACTGAGAAAAAAAAAATATATATAGAGTAAATTATTTAGTACCATTTAAGATTATTAGGTTTAAGGTATTACAAACTTATGACAACCATAAGGCTAGTTATAAGTAAATTTTGTCTTGCTAGTTATTTAAATTAGTGAATGATGTATTCATTAAATGAATAAGATGACTTAACAATTGGCTTGATTGACTTTGAGATAGATGATTAACTTCTACCAACGATCTTCAAGGTAGGTGTCTAAACTTATATATATATATAATATGAAATTATATTTCAAAACCCAAAAGGATATATGATATAGTGTAATCCATCTATAACTTGCTTTTCAGTGATACTACGCTATAATTAATTCCACTGCGCACATGAATTTCTTTATTTTATTTCGTGATTCAAGCAAAGCAATTTCTTTTAAAGCCTTTAATACTATTTCAACATGTTTTTAGACTAGTAGTTAAATACGATGATCTAAACTGATGAACGAATTTACTATTATTGCTACTGTTATTGTTAATTGAATCCAACTTGGTGTGGGTATATGAGGGACTTCATTGGGAGGCAGTAGGCTTGCTGGTTGCACCCCAAGCCCCCATGGCCTAATCTTTCTAGCGCAAAACAGAAGCTGTTTGTGGTTGAGATAGATTGTAGGATTTCTCAAGGACCTAAGCTCGGGCACTATTTTGGTAAGGTCGCACTTTGCTTATAGCAATAAGGGACTGTTATGGTGGGAGTCATAAGATTGACTAGTTACAGCAAACACTATCTAATCTAAAATGTTTACTAAATTGTTATTTTATCATTGCTTAATACTTGAGTGATTTCCAATTATATTCTTCTTGAATGTTTTATCTTAGCATCATTATTATTATGTTAAATTCACAAACTCACATTGCACACACTTGGTATTCATTGAGTCCTTGTAATCTATATTTTCTTTAATTTCTTTCTGGTAGACCTAGACCCCAGCCCTAGTGAGGAGATGGATCTTACTTATGATGAGAATCAAGACTAAAATTTAATTTTGAAACCATTGCAGTAGTCTAGTTCTATTTTTTATTAGCTTATTAGTTTCTCTTTTTATGGATATTTAGTTGGAGTTAGAGTATTGGGCATTTTGAGTTTTTCTATTCCAAGATTTATTTAGATTATTGTGAATATTTGGATTTTCTATTATTTAAGATCATGATTTTAGCTAGATTATATTACTTATTTGAGATTGAGTTTCATGCCTCGAAACTAGAATACATGATCTAATTTTAGGGCATGACAAAATAGTATTAGAGCTATCACCAATTGGAATATTGGAAGCTAACTACTATATGAGACAAAGTGCTATGTGTGTGTGAACTACCTTTTGGACCTACGATACAAAGTGCTACACACACAGAAGCCACATTTAGAGTCCTAACACTTGGTGACTGGTCTTAGATCTATGTCATGTCATGACACGGACATCGTGTTATGAAGGAGTGGTGATTGTAATACCCTATCCCATATGGATTAAATACTAAAAGAATAAGTACTATATAAGCTTTGGCCAAAGAACTCATGTGCATTTATTGGATATCCTTTTTAGGCAAGTTGATCATAGTACAATTCTAAGATGTGCTTGTTGGGTTTGGAGGTAATTCTAGCATCCGACGGGCTCATTATCATGGTAATAAATCTCTCAAGTTTAAAACAGTTCAGACTTGATATGTGCTTAGACAATTAAATTTGATGAATTTTAGAAAAATAACCTCAAGGCTTGAGTTAATGAAAATTTTCAATAATGTTACCAACACATCAAAGTTTCTTATTAAAATTTATAACTTTAAAATACTATCATTGGATAGGCAAAAAAATTTCTAAACTGAACTTGTCCAAATTCTCCACTTAGTCTAGTAGGATATATTTTCATATTTTTTTAAAATTCAAGAAAATTTCTTTAAATGTGAAATTTGTAAGTATGTTCTACACATTTAATTTATTACATAAAACTTTTCACATAAAATTACCACAATTTGGTCTACAAACTGATGTAAAATTTCTAACCCTATAATTTGAAAATTGAAACTTCATAGCAAAACTTTAGCTTTAATTTACAAAAAGAACTTTAACATTTAGCAACTCATTTGAATTGTAGCCAAAAAAATACACTTAAATTTGTTCTCATAGGTCACATATCATGCAGGTCAGAAACTAAGTAGCGGGGAAATTATTAAAAGGTTGACAAATAATCTGCTTTTCCCTATTGCCAAGCAACAATTATATGTAGCAAGTATCACAAGAAATCTTGAGATTCTAATAGTCAAAGCCATTCCAATATTACTATTAATTAACACTTTCCATCTAAACCATGAACCAGACTATTTGACACACCCAATTCAAATAGTATATCAATTAGAATTCTAAACTTTACCTTGATATTTAGTTTGATAAAGGTTGAAGCCGGCAATCCATTCTCTATCTTTTGCCCCTTTTCTTTTCTTTTCCTTTGTTTCTTTGTGAGTGAGTGTGTAATATGATTAGGGTTTTAGTTTATAAAAATTGCATGGTACAAGTTATGTACTAAATTAGTTATCAAATAATAATTCGATGTTAGTTATTTTCATAGACAAAGTACAAAGAAGTTTACATATTTACTATAACAAAATTTTAACATTTAAAAATCTCAAATATTGTGAAATTGTAACTATGATTTCCACATCACTAAGAAATCATATAATAAAAAACTTTATATTTAAAAAAAATGATTTTCTTACTTATCATATCAAAATATGTGTGTATAAATATATTTATAATGTGAAAAAGCATATTTAGTTAAATACTCTGCTATACTTTTATTTTCTTAATTCCTTCATTTATTTTTTCAAATTTTATCATTTTAATTTATTTTATATATAATTTATAAACTCAGAGTTAGCAATTCTTCATATACCACAAATTATTTAAGTATAAATTATCTTTAAACATAATATTTTTAAATTGGAATATTCATATTATTTTATTTACTTAGTAATAGAGTTTTTCTTTGAATACTAAAAGTAATTATAATTCAATTTTAATCACATAAACTAAAATTATTATTATTATAAAATAAATTATTTCAATGTTAAAATTACACTAAAACTTTTAAGTCTCTAAATCAAAGAATCAAATCTCCAAGTTTTCAAGTTCAAAGTTCAAATCTCCAAATTCTATGTGCTCCTTGATAAGAGCTTAAACTATCAATAAAGTTCTTACATACGAGCATAAATTTGACACCCTTGAAATTTAATATTTTTGGAAAACAAAGATTTAAAGATTAAGATATTAATTGGTTGGATTTTAGGGCTCGAGAGATAAATCAAAAGGACTTAATAGCAAGCATTTCAAAATTTGTGGGGCTAAATTTGCAATTTTCAGAAACTTGATTGGACTATACTTGGAGACTTTTGGGGTTGCATGGCTATTACTTTAGGTCAAAGGGTTGAAAGTGAGGAACTAATATAATTTAGGTGTTATATTGAAGTCTTTCAAATTTTTGGGGGACCTAATTGAAGATTGAGGTAAAGGTTTGTGGGCCAATCTATAATTTGGGAAAAATTAAATTTATAAATTCACCATCTCTTTCCTTTCCTCATTTTTTCTCCTGCATGCACACCCACACCACCATGGTATTTCCTCATTCGGTGAGCTTCTCCTCCAATGGCCAAACCCACAGAATAACCTAGCCATATTCTTTCTCTCTTCACGATGAGCACATCGGTGCCAAGAACAACCCATTATGACTGGAGAATCAGATGGAAATTGAAGCTCGATGAGAGCTTATAGTGGATTTTGTGGGTTTATTATTTTCCAGCAGCCAAACTTGGTTCTGAGGTAAGGGTTAGGTAGAGTTCAGTTGGAGGAACATTATGGTGGCCTCACTTGGAGGTTGGACGCAATAGCAATGATAGAAATTTGGTGAATAGAGGTGGTGGCGTAGCCTTTTCTTGGCTGCAATTGAAGGCCTTCCCAATGGCAAAGCTTAAAAAAAGTTGGATATTTGGAATTAGAAGCTTGAGAGGAACATTTTGGTGGTGGTGGCAAGAATTTCTAGTGGTGGCATACAACTATGCTCCAATGGCCAATGGCAGTGCTTCGGCGACCCTAAAAATAGAATCTTCTCCTCATTCTGATGATCTAGTGGTACTTTTGATTCATGAGTTTGGGACCTCAATAATCAATTTGTGGCTAAAAGAGTTGGAAAATGGGTTTGGTTACATATATACATGTTGTAGCGTATTACTTCGAATGTTGTACTATGTTGTGAAATGAGGTCATCACATGGATTATATATAAAACAATACCATGCATGGACTATAATATAATTAGTAGGCCTGAATTTGTATTATTTTAAGTAATATTAGGATTAATTGAGATAATTAAGCAATTTAGCTATGATTTATGAAATTGGGACTTGAGATATGATAATTAGGTTATTTGAGTGGATATAGGACTAAGACTCAGGGTATGCATAAGCCAATATGAGTTTAGTAAAATTGGATAGTATTATTTTATGAAGATTATGGGAAATTATCAAGTACTGTTATAAGAAAACCCTAATTCTATGGATTTGAGATTTAAATGGCAAAATTGGGTTAATTGAGATAATAGGAACTAGATTATACTTCTTTAATAACTAAGGCGAATCTCATGACTATTTCTATATTAGTGGCTTAATTAGCAAATTTGTATTAATAGCATCGATTAAGACCTATAACTATTATTATGTTAAGTAGATAATTAGTAGTTTTAGAATATTGATAAGTATACTAGTAAGAATTAAGGTTAAATGTGGGTTTAACTATAAATGTACTCTTCTGGATTAGGCGATGTGGAATTGGAACCCAAGGACCAATAGACTACTAATGGTGATTGTAGTTTTTGAGACTACGAAGGTGAAGGTCTTCTACTTTAGGTTATTGCTTTGTTTAAGCTTACTCTTAGATTGTTGCACCCTGTGAGGGTCTACCATGTGGCCTTATTACATCTATTGTTCTTGTGGCATAACCCCTGTGAGGGTTAATTTGCTTGATTGTACCTATTTGCAACTATTTGAATTATACTTGCTTGTTTATTTGAGATCTATTCTTGATTGTGCACTTGATTGTTATCAATTGCTTGACTTGTATACCCCTGTGTAGGTTAGTACCTGTATTATTCTATCGAGTCGTTCTTGTTTGTTCGGACGCCTAGAATTCCCTTCTGTCTTATTTGGTACTTATCTTAATCGGTACATGTTATTGTTTTGTGCTCTTTTTTGTGTTGAACTACTGTTAGATGCCTTGCTGGCATACTTGTTTGTTTGTATCATGTTATTTGGCTAGTTGGCTTAACTATACTTGCTAGTTGTTCCTTTATTGCCCTATCAGCAAATTTAATTATTTAATTTGTACTGTTTATACATAATTGTTGTATATGTTGTACTTATTAGAGATAGTACTTAGGTCAAGTGCTAATCCTATGCAAAATGCTAGGATACTTAGGACACACCTTGCAATCCACTTGGGTGTCCATAATATACTGAGTAGTTCGCTTGGGTATCCACAGTGCACTATATAGTCTATATGGGATAGGATGCTACATTGGGAATGGTCGGGATAGCTCAGCTGGTAGAGCAAAAGATTGAAAATCCTCGTGTCACCAGTTCAAATCTAGTTCCTGGCACATGGTTAATTTGTATGATTTTACACACCAAGTGTATACCAAGCTATAATGCTATGGTAAAGTACTTGTTTGATTGGTATAAAGGGATTCTAATATGCAAGTTCGCTCTGATTTATTGGATTGCATATTATATTCAGGTTTATTTTGTTCTGGTTGTAACTTAATTGTCTGTGTTCGCTCTTGAAGCAATAAAGATGGTGTAGCTTCTTGGTCTAAATCGATTATTGTACATGCTGGATAAGCCTTCTGCATTCCCTCCTAATTGTGATCAATTAAGATACCCTATACCTCTTGAGCAGGGTTGGTTGAGATGATCCTGGGCTGTTCAGGCTAATAATTATAACCCTGAGTTAGTACTTACTAAAAGTTTTGAATTTGATATGGTTTGTTCTTTGGACTTGTTATTGCCTACCTACCAGACTTGTTACTGCTTATTTCTTGCTTATTATTATTAAATGATGATCTATTAAGTTGATTCATCCTTGATAGATCCCCATTATTCTTTGTTAAGAATATCCCTCACTAAGTTCTTTGGACTTACCCCTCTCATCTTCACGTATTATTCATGTTTCTCAAATAAGATAAAGTGGTGAAATTGATCTCTAGCTTGGGCTAATGAGAAGATACAGTTTGTAATTGAACAGGTGCTTACGTATATATGTGGGATCCCTTGAATGTTAAGTTTGGAATAGAAAAGTTGAGATATGACAAGCTTGTTATTGAGAACCTAAGACTTGTATAAACCTTGTTAGATATGTTAGAAGTTGATTATAGTATGTATACATGTTGCATTTTATTGTAGTTACTAGGTTGGAATTTGTTGTTACCTCTGATAATTTAAGTTTGAGAAGTTCATTATAGGCCTTATGATTGTATTATGAATTGTACTCTGAGTTTGAATTAGAGTGGTGCCTCAGCTTAGGAACTATCCCGAAAGGGGCGCTATAGGTGGTATCAAAGCCTAGGTTTTGATGGCCTAGGTTAATGTGAGATTGATTAATGTGATTGAATTTGATTGGCTTGCTAGAGACTTGACTTCGGTTTGATATCATTTGAGAAGTATCCATTTGGGATAAAAGGACTCAAATTATGCTAGGATCTATCCTTAGAACGTGATTGTGATTTGAGAAATTTAGGATAATATAGTGACTAAGCTTGAATTTAGAGCTATCTTAGATATGTATACTTAAGAAATACCTAACTTATGACAAGATGTGGTCTTGGAATGTTGAGTATTTTATGTATTGAGGAATTCCTCTATGATTCAAGGACTTAAAATGAATTTGATCAGATGAGATTACTAAGATGAGTTTGTATATTGTCGGATGTCTATAGAATTTTATTGTTTATTGCAAGATGATTAGACTTGTATGTTTACAAGTTTGGTTTCATTTTATTTACTCTTTTTCCTCTTTTGTTTATGACTCGGAGGAGTTAGTAGAATTGGTGAACTCATTAGTAAGCATTGGATATTAATCGGCTAATCTTCCTATGTAATTGTTACAGGTTAGTGTGGTTTCCTATTGAAAAGTCTCCAACCCAACAATGACATCACCAAAACTAACCTCAAGGAATTTTCCTACTTAAGAAAATATGGAAGGGGAAATCTTAGTGAAGACGTCCAATAGACATTGAAGAAAAGACACGAGAACTATAAGTGCATTCGATAGCAAGAGAAAAAATTATAGAACAGAGAGATGCGATGTGTCAGCTACTCCTACAATCACATTAGTAATAAAGTCAGATGAATAACCTCCAGAGAAATGAAGTGCCTTCAAAGTTTGGGACTTTAACACATCTTCTCAAGTTTCATCCCTCAATATTTATAGGTGAATCAAACTACTAAAAGGCCGAAGCTTGGATTAGGGAGATCGAAGATATCTTCCAAATGGTAGATTACCAAATAACCTCAAACTCATATCTGTTATTCATCTATTAGAAGGAGTCGCAACTCAATAGTGGACCGCAGTGAGTCAGTGATGTGAATATAAAAAGATCCTTCGTACTTGGGATAATTTTGTGTAGGAATTTATGGATAGATCTATACCATAAGAAGTAAATATAACTGAAGATAAGAGTTTGAGAATCTTACCCATCAAGATATGACAATGTGGCAGTATGAAGTAAGATTTTATAGGTTGTTACGGTATGCATCGTAGATATGGAGGAAAAAAGAGTACAAGACTGAGAAGTTTGTTAAGGGATTGAGATTAGAGATACGATAGATTTTTATGCCTCGCAAGTAGTTTAACTTTTTAGAAGTCTTAGTAGAAGTCTCGTGTATAGAACAAGAATTGCTTGAAGTCTCTACTTATGAAAAGAAGGACCAGCGAGAAAAAGTTTTTGAATTAGAAATTGCTACAAGTAAAGAAAAAGAGTTAGATAGGAAATGACTAAAGATCTAATTAGGGGCACAAGAGCGATGTGGATTCTATAGATCACGTACCTATGAGAGGTCTAAATGTTGGAAAAGATAAGGCAAGTACAAGGGTTGCGGCAGCAATCAACATTTCTTGAAATATTGCCCTAGGAGGAGAGGCCCAACCTTTGCAGGAAAAGGAAAATAGATGGCCAAAGATTTTGTCTAAGTTTTTGAATATCAAAGGAAAGTTTGATACTGTTCATTTTGGCTTTATATCCTAGACAGAGTTTAAAGAGCAGTAGACACATGGATTTGTCTATTCTTAGTGTGTTTAAGTTTTGTTAATTTGTATCTACTTGCTTGGGAATGTATAACTTATTATAAAAGGCTATTATGTTAAATTTGAACTCGACTACCCTTAAGGAGAAAATTATATAAGTGTAAACTTGTGATGTTGTTAATCGTTTGTTACTATAATGATTTTATGATCTTTTGCATAAGAGCATGTACTCCATCAGCACTGAATTAGAGAATATTTTAAGTGTTGAGATAATATGTGCCTGAGGTGATAAGAAATGAGAACGTTATGTGTATAGGTGTTATGAAAGTTCATCTAGTCAAGGACAAAAATGTCATAAGTATTGGTGCTACTTGGAATTCAGATACTGTGAAACGGGATTACTCAAATGATGATTGGAGATAGAGTATATCCATCCAATCTCATATAAATGCCTATCTAGGAATGCGATGTGCTTTTCATAAGGGACTAGCTGTATAGTCATCAAGCACAGGTAAGCTGTTACACCAAGATCATCGTCCTTAGAGATGAGATACTAACACCATAATGCCCTTCTACAGAGAACACCTCCTTAATGCCAGTTATATATATGCTAGAGACTAGATAGATTTTGAGGTAAGGTGAGCAAGAATTTTGGTGTATTGGCAACAAACCCTAAGATACAGGTTAAAGTTGAGAAAGTGGAAACAATAGTTGAATACCCGAAAGTATTCCAGAAAAAGGAAGCTCATTACCATGCTATCACACGTAGAAGTATTAATTGACCTTTTGTGGGGACTAAAATCTTCTCAAAGCTGGAGTTAGACAAGAGTATTACCAGCTAAAGACTAGAAAAGACCATGTAAAGTACTTACATAGAGTTCTTAGAACCTTGAGAAAGCATCAATTGGATGCTAAACTTAGCAAGTGCAAACATTGAACATAGAAGGTGGCTTTTCTTGGTCATATTGTATCCCAAGATGGGGTAGAAGTTAATCTCTCTAAAATACTAGAAGAGATTGGAAAACATGATAGAAACTTGTAATTTTTTGTGCCTTGTCGGCTATTAAAAAAGATTTGTGAGGCACTTGTCTAAAATAGCTAACACCTTGATTAAAGTAATTTACAGAAATCAACCATTTGATTGAAATAAGGATTTGAACATGAGACAATGTGATGGATTGAAATTCTAGATGACTGTTATTCTTCCATCACCTATTACCCAAAAAGGTAAGAGTAATGGCCAATGCCTTGAGCTAAAGGCTAGAATGGCTTATTTACTAGAAGCAAAAGTATTAAGAAGCCTATGAATGGGCCTTGTGTTGAAAATTAATACAAAAAGTAGGATTGTAGAGATAAGTGCAACCTGAATTGCAAGAAGAAATACAACGAACCCAAGTTAATGATATTTTGATAATGAAATAGGAGGAAACGTTGGAAGTTTTGGAGAGTTTGAGTTCCATACCGGTATTCAAGGTATTTTTCTATTTCGAAAAAAGATATGTGTGCAAAAAAAAAAGATTATTAGATAAGGTACCCAAGTCAAGAAATACTATAAATCAAAAAAGCACAAAGATGTATCGAGATATAGAGAAACAATTCTGGTAGAATTTAATAAAAAGAGATGGTAGATCAACTGACTGAATCTACTTATTTTCTACCAATCGGAACAGTACTTAGATGAGAATTTGAGGGACTAAATTCTCTTAAGAGGGAGGTTGTAACACCTTTGAAATTCAATATTTTTGGAAAATAAAGATTTAAAAATTACAATATTAATTGGTTGAATTTTAGGGCTAGAAAGATAAATCAAAAAGACTTAATAGCAAGAATTTCAAAAGTTTTAGGGGTAAATTTGCAATTTTCAAAAACTTGATTAGACTATACTTGGAGACTTTTGAGTCACTAATATAATTTAGGGGTTAAATTGAAGTCTTTCAAATTTTTGGGGGACCTAATTAAAGATTGAGGTAAAGGTTTGTGGGTTAATTTATAATTTGGAAGAAATTAAATTCATAAATTCACCATTTTCTTCCTTTCCTCATTTCTTCTCCTGTATGCACATCCATACCACCATGGTATTTCCTCCTTCGGTGAGCTTCTTCTTTGATGGCCAAACCTACATAATAACCTAGCTATATTCTTCCTCTCCTTACAATAACCACGCCAATGTCGAGAACAACCCATTTTGATAAGAGAAACGGTTGAAAATCAAAGCCCAATGAGAGCTCATGGTGGAATTGGTAGGTCTCTTGTTTTTTGGTGGCCAAACTTGGTTCTGAGGCAAGGTCTAGGTAGAGTTCAGCTGGAGAAACATTGTGGTGGCCTCACTTGGAGGTTGAATGTGGCAGCAACAACAGAAATTCAATGAATGGAGATGGTGGTGTAGCCTTTTCTTGGCTACGGTTGGTAGCCTTCCCAATGGCAAAGCTTAAAACAAGTTGGATATTTGGAATTAGGAGCTTGAGATGAACATTTTGGTGGTGGTGGCAAATGACAATGCTCCGGCGACCCCAAAAATAGAATCTTCTCCTTGTTTCGACGATCGCAATAGTACTTTCAATTCATGAATCTAAGACCTCAATAATTGATTTTTGGGTAAAAGAGTTGGAAAATGGGTTTGGTTATATATACATGTTGTATTGTATTGCTTCGAATGTTGTATGATGTTGCGAAATCAGGTCATCACATAGGTTATATATATAACATGACCATGCATGAATTATAGTGTAATTAGTAGGCCTGAATTTGTATTCTTTTATGTAATATTAGGATTAATTGAGATAATTAAGCACTTTAGCTATGATTTATGAAATTAGGACTTGAGATATGATAATTAGGTTATTTGAGATGATATAGGACTAAGATTCAGTGTATGCATGCACTAGTATAAGTTTAGTAAAATTGGATAGTATTATTTTATGAAGATTATGGGAAATTATCGAGTATTGTTATAAGAAAACCCTAATTCTATGGATTTGAGATTTAAGTGGTAGAATTAAGTTAATTGAGATAATGGGAACTAGATTATACTTCTTTAATAACTGAGGGAAATCTCATGACTATTTTTGTATTAGTGGTTTAATTAGTAAATTTGTATTAATAGCATCGATTAAGCCTGATAATTATTATGCTAAGTGGATAATTAGTGGTTTTAGAGTATTGATAAGTATACTAGTAAGAATTAAGGTTGAATGTGGATTTGACTGTAAATGTACTCTTCTGGATTAGGTGATATGGAATTGGAACCCAAAGACCAGTAAATTGCTAACGGCGACTATAGTTTTTGAGACTACGAAGGTGAAGGTTTCCTACTCTGGGTTATTGCTTTGTTTAAGCTTACTTTTGGATTGTTGCACCCTGTGAGGGTCTGCCATTAGGCCTTATTACATCTATTGTTCTTGTGGCATAAACCCTGTGAGGGTTCATGTGCTTGATTATACCTGTTGCAACTATTTGAATTGTACTTGCTTCTTTATTTGAGATTTATTCTTGATTGTGCACTTGATCGTTATCAATTGCTTGACTTGTATACCCCTATGTGGGTTAGTACCTGTATTACTCTATCAAGTCGTTCTTGTTTGTTTTGGCACCTAGAACTCTCTTTTGTCTTGTTTGGTACTTGTCTTAATCGGTACATGTCACTGTTTGGTACTTATTTCCATCTTGAATTGCTATCAGATGCCTTTCTGGCATAATCATTTATTTGTATCTATTATTTAGCCAATTAGCTTAACTGTACTTGCTAGTTATTCCTATATTGCCTCATTAGCAAATCCAACTGTTTGATTTGTACTAGTTATACTTGATTGTTGTACCTATTGTACTTGTTGTACTTGGATCGAGTGCTAATCCTATGTAAAATGTTGGGATATTTAGGACATGCCATGTAGTCTACTTGGGTGTCCATGATACGCTAAGCAGTCTGCTTGGGTATCTACAGTGCACCATACAGTCCATATGGGCACACCAATTGTATACTAAATTGTGATACTATAGTAAAATACTTGTTTGGTTGGTATAAGAGGATTCTAATATGCAGGTTCACTCTGATTTGTTGGACTATATATTATATTCGGGTTAGTTTTGTTCTAGTTGTACCCCAATTATTTGTGTTCGCTCTTGGAGCAATAAGGATGGTGTAGCTTCTTGGTCTAAATCATTTGTTGTATGTGCCGGACGAGAGGTGTCTACATTCCCTCTCGACTGTGATCAGTTGAAATGCCCTATACCTCCCGAGCAAGATTAGTTGAGATGATCCTAGGCCATTTGAGCCAACAATTGCAACCCTAAGTTAATACTTACTAAAAGTCTTGAATTTGATATGGTTTGTTCTTCAAATTTGTTATTGCCAGCCTACCAAACTTGTTATTGCTTATTTCTTGCTTTTTCTTGATAATTTTTTGTACTGATTATTAAATGATGATCTGTTGAATTGATTCATCCTCGACAGATCCCCATACTTCTTTATTAAGAATATTCCTCACTAAGTCTTTTGGACTTACCTCTTCCCCCCATACTATTCATGTTTCTCAAACAGGATGAAGTGGTGAAATGGATCTCTAGCTTAGGTTGATGAGAAAATATAGTTTGTAATTAAATAGGTGCTTATGTATATTTGTGGGATCCTTTGATTGTTAAGCTTGGAATAGAGATGTTGATATATGTCAAGCTTGTTATTGAGAACCAAAGACTTGTATAAGTCTTGTTCGATATGTTAGGAGTTGATTATAGTATGTATACATATTGCATTTTGTTGTGGTTGCTAGGTTGGAATTTGCTGTTACCTCTGATAATTTAAGTTTGAGAAGTTCGTTATGGGCCTAATGATTGTATTATGAATTGTACCCTAAGTTTGAATTGGAGTGGTGTCTCAACTTGAGAGCTATCTAAGATAGGGTGCTACAATAAATTATCTAAATATTCAAAATTTGTCCATGTACTCCTTGATTAGAGCCTAAATTATTAATAATGCTCCTAGGTATAAGCATAAACTGTTTAAAATCTTTAAATTAAAGTCTCTCTATATATTCCTTGATAAAAATGTACATTGTTTATTAAGTCAAACTTAAGTAAACTCTTTGACATAAGTATAAATTATCAATTAAATTCAAATGGACTCCTTAACATGAGTATAGAATGTCTATTCAAATTAAATATGCTCCTTCACGCATGAGCCTAAATTGCATATTACTCTTGGCCCACATGTGTGTAAACTATGTACGCTACCCCTTCAAAAGGATATTTACTTTGAATTTCATTATGACAAGACCATTTTACTGGGCTCCATAGTTTAAGGAATGCTTGGAGGGTTTCTTGTTGCAGACATATTTGAACAAATGGAAAGAAAATGAAAAAAATTTCGCCAATACTTGAAGTGGGGGCTCTTGTAGACATGTTAATTTTACTGACACATATAAAATAATATGCTAGTTTTTAATTCAAAATTTTTTATTTATCTTGGAATTTATTAAATTTAATTTCAAAAAATAAATAATTAATTTTTATTAATACTTTAGTATTTATTTTATGTTCAAATCAAATATTGACAAGTGTCATATATGAAGTGTTTACATGTATGAACCAATCAAATTAAAGATATCTGATATTATTTTTTGATATCAGATATTGTCTTTTGATATTTGATATTATCTTATCGAAGAGGTAACCATAAAAAAAGTTCAAATCAACTTGAAAGTCTCCCATCAAACATCTATATAAAGAGGGTGATCAAAGCTCATTTTACGCATAACACAAATTTCTGCAAGTGAGAGAAAACTTTGAAGGGGCCCAATAATTCTTTCAAACAAATTCAAGGAGATTCATTGTGTTCAAGACGTTCTTCGTGGAGCTCATTAAATATTTGCTGTTTGATTTGAGATTAAGGTGCGGAACCTTTGATTAGACATTATTTCAAATTAAATTCAAGAAAATCCACAATGTTCAAGACATTCATTGTAGAGTTCATCAAATTTCAAGATCATATTTAGAGAGGAAGAAGCAGAAGATAGTACAATAGTGTGGGACCTAAATTATGTAATTTTAATTCTAATTGTGCAATTTTGGTCAAATGGAAAATTCATAAAATTTTGAGTATTTTAATTCAATTAAAAAATTTTCATTGGTTGTTTATTTGCTTCTATATTTTATTTTAATATGAACAACTTATCTATTATAACTTAAAATATCATGTTGCATTTATCCAAAATTGCAACATTGATTTATATCTCATAAGATAATTTAAAAAATATCTATTATCTCATTTTCATCTCACTAAATAAGTTTATAATTTTAAAAATATTTTGTTAGTACCATATAAGTACTTTTATTACAAGATTCTATCTCACAAATTTAATTTATCACAAGATTAATAGATAAATATTTTATTTGTTTTATATGTGAATTTTGTTATTCCACAATTATTCTTTTTACATTTTATTTTCATATCATTTTTAGCACAATTCTATATTTTTAGTTGTAGGACCTCTTTCCTCAATTAGCATAATATAATAATATTTTTTCTTTTTAAAAAATTTAAAGTTCATTTCATAGAAAATTTTTAATTTTTTTAATAATATACTTTTGTATTGTTTTTGTTTTGTTTTTATTTTAAATTAATTAGATACTTTTCTAATATATTTAAATATTGTATCAATGTTATTACTTTATTATTTACGCAGTATTTATTTAAAATTAAAGCTCTTATGATCAACTTAGTATTGTAATTTTTATATTACTTAAAAATATTACCATGTAGTACTTTTTTATTTCAATTAATTATATTTTATGTATTTATTTTCAATACTATTTTCAAATATTTCTGTATATTCATATAAGAATTTATCTTTGAGATTGAATTTTTATTTTACTATTATTTTAGTTGCAACTATCTCAATTTATTTAGAAAAAAAAAATTATATATCTATACTATTATATAGTGCACAATGGTGTGAGACCTACGATTATGCAATTTTGATTCTAATTGTGCAATTTTGGCCAAATGGCAAATTTTTAAAATTTTGGGTATTTTAATTCAATTAAAAAAATTTAATAGTTGTTGATTATTATCTTTAACCGATATAATTGTATGTTTTCTCTAATTATAGATTATTATTAAGCAATTATAGATTTCCACAAACACAAGCAAGCATAGTACAAGCACATTTAACTCTCACTAGGGTTTATCACAATAACAGAAGTATGAGAAAGTGCCAGATTGGCAGACCCTCATAAGGGTTCAACAAATATCTAATAGCTATAATCAAGCCAAATATTAGAGCGGTGGAACATCACCTCAAAAGCCTCAGAAATGTAGTTACAACCAACTAGTCTGTAGCCTATTGGCCCACAAGATCCACTTTTTTGTCACCAAATCCAAAATAATAATTTACTATCAAAATCCACAATTGACCTTAATAATCATCATTATGCTTGTCATCAATCCAAAATCACTAATTGATCGATTAACATGATAGTTTTAGGCTTAAACGTTACTATCAGCCTAAAATGGTCAATAAGGTCATTATTGCCAAAACAATCTCAATTTTCATATCAAGCCTAATAATAGAACATAAACTAATTCTCAATTTAACCTTATATTGGTATCCCAAATCAAAATAAACAGTCCAGAAATCTTAATTATCCCAATCATTTCCACTTAGGTCTCAAATCCATGAAATTAGGATTTTCTTACTTTAATAATCTCAGTACATCCCAAATTAACACATATTAACACAAATCCAGGTCCACTAATTCACACAAGGTCCATGCATGTATATAAAGATCACCACTTGGTACATATTTCTTAACTTTTCTTCCGAAATAAAAAATTCATACAAATTTAAAACAGTATAAGAACCTTAAGGTCAATACCAATCTTTACCCAAGAATTTGCTTAACCGGACCTCAAAATCACGATGCAAGACCACCATTATGATTACCATGATGAGCTGGAGAAACTATCTTGGAGCCACCAGAGCACTGCCATGTATAATTGTTGGAATTAACCTAAACTACCCCCAAAATGCTCTTTTTAGTTTAACTAAGTAAACCCCCATGTCAATTTTACAATTCTCCATCGAATTGACCATCAATTGGCATAAAAATTGAATTAGGTCACCTTATCATTGCCACGCGCCACCACACGTAATTTTCCTTTGTCATTGGTTGATCTATGAAATTGAAGACATTGGGAACCTCCTTGAGCTTAACTCATCACAACACACCATTTCGACTAAAGCTTGAGCTGCCAGAGACTTCTTGACCACCACCTTCACTACAACAGTAACTTCAAGTTAAAATTCTAGCCACCACACTGCTTGGTTTTGGAAGAGGATGGTATCAACATGTTCCTCATGAGGAGAGAAGCAAAATGGTATATAACTTGATGGGTTTTGTCACTCGCCGGAGAAGGTGGCTAGAGGAGGAAAATGGTGGTTCATGGGGGAAAAATGAAGAAAAATGGGGTTAAATTGCTATATATAGCCCTAGTTTCCAAAATCCAATTTTAACCCCCAAAACTTCTGCCTAACTTCGAATTGGGTCCTCCAAAGTTTAACTTCAATTTTAGTCCCTAAACTAAGTTAGTGCCTTAATTTCACTTATTTGACCTTAAATAATAGCCATGCAACCCCAAAACTTATAAAAATGGTCCAAATCAATTATTGATTATTTGCAATTTGACCACAAAACTTTCAATTTTCTTGTAATTAAGTCCTTTTTATTATTTTCCAAGTCCTAAAATCCAACCAATAAATATCTTGAAATCTAAGTCCTTATTTCACAAAAATGCCAAAAATTTCAGGGGTGTTACAACTTCTTTCCCAATTAGCATAATATAACGATGTTTGTTTTTTCTTTTTAATTAATTTAAAGTTCATTTTGTAGAAAGTTTTTAATATTTTTTTTGGAACACATCTTTATATTGTTTTTGTTTTGTTACTTTTCTAAAATATTTTAATATTTTATCAATTTTATTACTTTATTATTTAAAATTAAATTTCTTATGGCCAACTTAAGATTGTAATTTTTTATATTACTTAAAAGTATTAGCATGGAATACTTTTTTATTTCAATTAATTATATCATTTATTTTCAATACTATTTTCAAATATTTTGTATGTTCATATAAGAATTTATCTTTGACATTGAATTTTTATTTTACTATTATTTTATTTGCATCTCTCTCGATTTATCTAGATAGAAAAAAGCGTACATACTTCATATTTGAATAATGTACCTCGAATAATATGATATTATGAATATATAAAATATTATAATTTTACTAAGTTGTTGAAATTATTCCAATTTTCTTATCAAATGAATGAAGGCACATTGTATATTTTTCTATAAAAAATATTCATTAAATTTAACACTTTATTTACCTATTTCTAATTACGTACATATAAGAAAGAATTTTTTTTATTTTTTCTATATAATATCAAGTACTTTGATAAGTTTATTTCAATTGGTTGAATCTTTACTTATTTATAATATTTTTATAAAAAAATCATTTTATTTCTCTTTAATAAATAAATTATTTATAAAAAATTATGTATAGCTAAAAATCAAAATCTCATTGCTAAGTAGATACTTTCACACAATTGATATATTTCATATTTAGTAAAATTTATATTCACTTTAATAATATTAACTATCAAAAATTAAATGGATATACAAAGTAATGAAATTATCAAATAAATACAAGCTCTAATAAATATTATCTTATTTTTTTTATTTAAAGAATGAATTTTTTTTAAAATTTTATTAATAACTAAGTTATTTCAAAACAACAACCAACTTTTCATAGTTAATAATTTTATTTTTGTATTTGTATAGATACAATCACATTATTCTTAGTTGAAAAATACAATATTCAATTATTTCTAATTAAAAATTAATTAATAAATAAATAATATTCAATCATTTGATAATTATTTTTACTTTCAGTTAAATAATTATTTTCAACACAACTTCAAATGTGAAATTAAAATACTTAACAATCATAATTATCTCTTAACATCATGACTTAAAAAAATTTACAACTTATTGTTGCTTGTGAAAGAGATAAACAAATATTTGTGTACAATATCAAATGATCACTTCTTTGTAAAATATGCAAGTTCTCAATTTATCATGGTCCTAAAATTTTACAATAATAATACTTTAGATATGTAAAATATTTTAAGATAAAACTATATATATAGAACATAACAAATAATTTCATTGAAAAAATTGTTTCAAATATAAACAGTTACTTCCTACAACAACTATGAATTCTGAACTTTATTTTTATATTATTTTAAATCATTTCAGCTTTTTAGCAGTATAATAATGGAGAACTCGTTTCATTTGTTTGAATAAATTCTTTTATATGGGACATATATATAGTTGATATCAGTTTAATTGCAAATGATATAAATTTTATATTTTTTAATTTATTTAATTACTCTTTTTTAATTATATCATGTGCATTTATTTTAATATTTTTTATTATTATAATTCATAAAAATATTTTTACATGAATTAATGATGTAGGACAAAAAAATGACTGAAAGTAAGTATCCATTTAATTATTTATAATTTTTATATTTTGACTATAAAAGCAATTCATGAGAGATTGATATTTTATTTTAAATTGAATATTAAAAATTTAATTCTTATTTTATTCAAGTAAATAATATGTAGCACCCCACCTTCGGATAGCACCTAAGCTGGGACACTGCTCTAATTCAGATTTAATTCTCAAAGTTATAATTCAACACTAGGCCTATAATTTCAAACATCTCAAAGGTAAATACTGATTCAACTCAAACAAGACTAATAAAATTGCAAAATAGATATATATCATAAGAGATTTAGGAAACTTAGTTAAATTACAACCTTTGATAGTTCATGTCATCAATGCCATCTTACTACAAACTTCAAAATAACATTTACACATCACAACATCTCTATGGTAAACAAAACAGTCGCAAGTCCCACACTTAACTTTGGCATTAGTTCTGTTACAAAACAACCATACACTTCATTCCAAACCTGGCATCCATCAGAGCCCATCCTTAAAATGAACATAATAATTTATTTTTTTTGTATTTTGTTTTACATTTTAATTTCATCCTCATATCCTATTACTAATTCCTATCTTAAAATCAATTTTGAGTTTATAATTACTTTATCAATTTACTATAATTTTGATTTTCTATTGCTAATGTCCAACTCTTTTGTTCACTTAGTTATTCAATAATTAACTTATGAGGCAAATTAAGAGGTTTCTATTAACTTATATAGTAATATTGATTTCAACTTTATAATTATTTTATATATTTAGTTTGATTTTTAGTTTTTTTTATCTGTACTGTCATAGTTTTATCTTAGCTATAAAATATTTATTAAATTTATTAGTACTCATTTCTAATTATGTGCATATAAGAAAGAATTTTTTATTTTTTGTATATAATATCATGTGCTTTGATAAGTTTATTTCTATTGGTTGAATTTTTACTTATTATAATATTTTTATAAGAAAATCATTTTATTTCTCTTCAATAAATATATATATATATATATATATAATTATGTATATACAACTAAAAATAAAAATTTCATTGCTAAGTAAATATTTTTTCACAATTGATATATTTCATATTTAGTAATTTATACTCACTTTGATAATGTTAACTATAAAAATTTAAAGGGATATACAAAGTAATGAAATTGTCTAATAAATATGAGCTCTAATAAATATCAACTTATTTTTTCATCTAAAGAGTTCATTTTTTAATTTAATTATATATTTTTATTAAAAAAATTTAAAATTTATCTAAAAAGAAGTAGCTGATAACTAAGTTATTTCAAAACAACAACCAATTTTTCATACTTTATAAATCCTTTTATATTTATATGATATAATCATTTTATTTGTAGTTGAAGAAATACAATATTTAATTTTTTTATAATAAACAATTATTGAATAAATAAAAAAATTCAATCATTTGATCTAATATATTCTTTTATTTCTTAATTACATAATTATTTTCTATATTGAATTTAAATATATATATATATATAACTTTTACATAATTTATATTAAGTATACTTTAAAAATGAAATTAAAACACTTAACAATCATAATTATCTATTAATATTGTGATTTATTAAACAAATTTTGCAACTTATTTCTTGCTTATGAAAGAGATAAATAAATATTTATGTAATATCAAATCATCACTTCTTTAGTAAAGAGTAAGGAGTTTTAGAAATGAATAATTATAAATTAATTGATATATAAGTCCTCAATTTATTAAAGTCTTTAAAATTTAATTATTTTTACAATAATATTTTTCAGATATGCAACATAATTTTAGATAAAACTATAAATAGAGAATATAGTAATTTTGTTGAAGAATTTGTTTCAAATATAAATAGTTACTTCCTATAATAATTATAAACTTTGAACTTTATTTTTTATATTATTAATTTAATCATTTTAGTTTTTCAACAATATAATAATGGAGAATCATTTTAATTAATCGAAATGAATTATATTTTATATGGGACATATATATTAAAAATTTTCAAAATTTGATAAATCACCACTTAAATAATAAATGTTATTAATTTGTATATTTTTAATATATTTAATTACTCTATTTTATAACTATTATAGCATACATTTATTTTAATATTTTTACTTATAATAATTTATGAATTTATATGGATTAATTATGTGAGTTCAAAAAAGTTTGATTGAAAGTAAGTACCCATGTAATTATTTCTATACTTTTATATACTTATAAAAAAAAATATTCTGGGATTGATGCTTTATTTTGAATTGAGTATTAAAAATTTACTTACTATATTATTCCAGTACATAATATATGTTAATTGATAGTTTCAAAATTAATAAAATAACAACATATATAAATATATTTAAAATTCTCCAATGCCATGAAAATGTAATGGTAACTTTTAAATTATTGAAATATCAAGCAAAAAAAATTTTATATTTAAAAAAAATTATTTGCTTATTATCATATCAAAATATATAAGTATATATATAATTTAAAATGTGTATTTAGTAAAATATTCTATGCTATTTATATTTTCTTAGATTTTTTAAATATTTATTTTTTAAATTTTATAATTTTTAAATTTATATATAATCTATAAACTTAGCATTAGCAATTCTTGGTATTCTATAACTTATTTAAGTATAAATTATCTTCAAACATAATATTTTTAATTGAAATATTTATAATATTTTATTTAATTAGTAATAGATTTTCTTTCAAATTGATAAAAATAATTAAAAATCATCTTTTAATCACATGAAATAAAATAAATATTATTATAAAATAAATTTTTTCAATCTTAGAATTATTTTTGATGCATCGCACCGGGTACATGCTAGTATGTACATATATAAAATTTTTACATAATTTATATTAAATATACTTCAAAAGTAAAATTAAAATACTTAACAATCATAATTATCACTTTAATATCATGACTTATTTAAAAAAATTTACAGCTTATTTGTTGCTTATGAAAGAGATAAATAAATATTTATGTAAAATATCAAATAATCACTTCTTTGTTAAAGAATTAAGAGTTTTGGAAATGAATAATTATAAATTAGTTGATATATAAGTCCTCAACTTATCAAAGTCTTTAAAATAACTACATATATAAATAAAAATAAATAAATTTTACTTATCAAAGTTATATGGAATATTAAGAGATATTTTAGCTTATAAAAATTGTTATGTTTCAAACTATTGCTTATTGAGTTAGTCATCAAATTATTAATAACCTAATGTAAGTTATTTTCATAGGTAAAGTACAAAGAGGTTATATATTTATTCTAACAAAAATTATTTAACATTTAAAATTCTCAAATGTTACAAAAATGTAACTATAACTTTCAAATTATTAAAAAATCATATAGAAAAGCTTTATATCTAAAAAAAAAATTGTTCACTTATTTATCATATCAAAATATATACATATATCTAATTTAAAAGGCATATGAAGAAAAATATTTTGCGATATTTTAATTTTCTTAATTTTTTATTTACGTTTTTAAATTTTATCATTTTATAAATTTCTATTAGACTTAGAGTTAGCAATTCTTGATATTGTATAACTTATTCAAGTATAATTTATCTTCAAACATGCTATTTTTAATTGAATTATTTATATTAATTTATTTATTTAGTAATAGATTTTTTTCTTTAAATATTAAAATAATTATAATTAATTTATATTTTAATCACTTGAAGTAAAATAAATATTATTATAAAATAAATTATTTGAATCTTACCGGGCACATGCTGTATCTTTTACAGCAAGTTATTATTAATTATACAACAAGTCATCAGTTTGTGTTCTAAAATATTAATATTGATAGATATTTGGAAATAAAGAAAAAAGAAAAAGAAAAAGTTAAAAGACAATACGTCGTAGTCGTCCCCTTGTAATCATCATAATGTCGCAATTTTATCTTCTATCTCTATTTCGTATTCGTCACCCTAATCTCCAGCATGCGCGCATGCACATTACTCATATTTTTGCTTTCGGTAAATCGCCAACCTCTCCCACCTTGCACAATGCATATGGTATTGTGAATTTGGCAAAATTAATCGACGATTCTATTGTTTTAGATCGTTTTCAATTCCCATACCCTACCGGTTCTATTTTTCAACTAACTGTATCTTCAGAAAATGAATTTAAATTAAGGATGAAAGGATCACTGTCCAACTCCGACAAGAATTATAACACCCCTAAAATTTTATTATTTTATTTATAATATACGATTTTATCATTATTTGAAAATTTTATGAATTTCACATTATTAATTATTTTAAAAAGTTTTGTGGGCTAAATTATAATTTTTGTAAATTTAATTGTGTTGACTTTTGAACAATTTGGGGCTAATCACAGTTTTCTAAAAATTTGGGATAAAATTACATTATTTAAAATTTTATTTTAAAAAAATGAAATAAAAATAAGATTTTTAGAATCGGGCAGGGCATTTTCTTTCTCATTTTTTCCTTCTATTTTCCTTTTTCCTTTTCCTTTCCCATTTTTCCTCTTTTTTTTCTTCTTTCACCGAACCACCACCATCCTCCGGCCAACTCTCCGGTGGATTTTTAACCCTCTAAAACCCACCAATCTCTTCCCCTCACCACCACCTACACCCTCAGCCACTCAAACTCATCACCCGAACGGCGAAGCAGCAACGATAGGAGGTGGACCATGGAGGCCAATCATGGTGGTAGCTAGGTTTCATGGTTTCTAGTGGCCATTCTCCATTCTGAGGGTTGGGTTGGGAAGCATTTGATGTGAGGAGCTCAACGGTACCTTTGCATGGCGACGCCGATGATGGCAGGGCGATGATCGGAGCTCGGCGAAGGAAGGAAGAACTTGGCAAATTTTGGCCCATTTTGGTATCCATGTTGCTTGGAATTGGAAATGGAAGGTGGCAATAGAATCCTCACAGGGAGAGGAACAATTCTGTGGTGGAGTTGAGTTTTTCGGCGGCCGCAGTTGGTGGATGGCAGTTGGTAGTGGCGGTCCAGTGGTAGTGGAGAAACAGTCTCCTCGTCTCGACTTGGTGATCATTTAGGTGCTTTTGGTTTGTGATTTCAAGCCCTCGTTAGTGAGATCATATTTTTATTGGTTAATTGTATGTTATGTATATATGTGCATACATGCATGCAATTGTTAGTTTTTGTCCGGGTCGAGCCTTTGAGTCGATATATGTATTTCTATGATTATTTTCCTATGTGAGGAATAGGGAGATGGGAGATATGATTTTTGGATTCGTATGTTGGTTAATAATAAGCTGAATATAAATTTTAATATCGGGAACCATTACAAGTTAAATAGTGTTGGAATGGGAATTTGACTAGGGATTTATCTGTGAATGTTGATTCTGGAGAATTTTAACTTATGGCATATTTTCTTGATTAAGTGACAACGAGCTGGACACCGACGAGCAATAGAATCGATTCTTGATTGTTGCTGTTTGGGACTGCAAGAGGTGAGGGTCTCCCATTCTGGGTTGTTGCTTTGTTAAGCTACTCTTAATTGTTGGAAACCCCTATGAGGGTCAGCCAATTTGGCATTACATTTCTTATCTATGGTTGTAATAAGCCCTTGTGTAGGTTTTACTGTTTCAAAATCATATTATGATTTGTGTTTGAAATTTATCTGTTATCTATTATCTGACTTGAATACCTTTGTGAGGGTTATCTCTGATATCAATACTATTTTTTACCCATTTTGGCACTTACAACTTTTGTTTGTTGTCTATTATTCTCAAATATGTCAGTTTCATATCTGTACTATATGTACTGTATCTATTACCTTGTCAGCATATCTGTTATCAACTCTATATTTATTAGCCATGTTGGCTTATCTATTCTCCATTTATTATTTTTTGTTGCCTAAGTGGCATACTATTCTGCTTTGTTCTGATCTATTGATCTGAAACCAACAGTACATTAGGGATTTCTCCTTGGGCATTTGTATAAGCAGTTATTCTGTTATTCGTATGGTGATTATGTAAGCCAAGGGCCACACTGGGTGATCTGTTTGGTTATGCTGGGGTATGCTGGGGATTTTCCCCTGGATGTCATCGGTATGCTAGGGATTTCCCCTTGGATGCCAACCGTACGCTAGGAATTTCTCCCTAGGTATGAGCAATACGCTAGAAATTTCCCCTAGGTATCAGTGGTGCGCTATACAGCCCGTATAGGCATTTGCCATATACCAAGCTGTTACGCTTAGGTAAATTATCTGTCTATCTGGTATAAGGTGAATCTGCAATGCAAGTCTTATAGCCTTTTCTTGGAATGCATATGCTTTGGGTTTGGTTTGCCTAAATGATTTCTGTCTGCCTTGAATCTATTCTTGGAGTAATAAGGCAGGAGAGTTTCCTGTTTGCTTTTTCATACTGTCTATTTTTTTGAATTTCATTATATTCAGTTTGATAAAAAATATATTTTATCAAATTGAGTTTCTCCTCGGTAAACACTGTTATTATTTGTACATATCCCTCACTAAGTCTTTGGATTTACCCCTCTGTATTTCATAGTCTTTCAGACAGGGATGGACTTTGGCGGACACCAAGTTTGGAATGAAGTATATGATTGTTTTGTAATAGAACTGGAGCCGAAATTAAGTATGGAACTTGTAACTATTTGGTTGACCTTAGAGACGTTGTGATGTATATATTTTATTTGAAGATTGTAGTGTAAGATGAAAATGATGGCTTGATCTGTTAAAGACTGTAATTTAACTTAGTTTCCTGAACTCTTTTAATATATTCATTTTTGTGATTTTATTTAGTATTGTTGGAATTGAATCAGTGTTAAATTTTGAGGTGTTTGAATTTATGGGCTTACTGTTGAATTGTAACTTTGAGAATTAAGTTTGAATCAAAGTAGTGTTTCAACTTAGGTGCTGTCCTGGGTGCTACAGGAATGGAGAAATTAATTGCACGCTAGACATGGGGAAAGAAATTAATTGAGGAAAATTGAGGAGAGATTCGTGAAATTTTAATTTGAGTTTTCCTTAATTTAGGAGGGGGATTTTTGCTAAAAAAAAAAAATTAAAGAATTTAGTTTAATGAATTAAATAAGTTTTTAATAATAAAAAATGGATGGAAAAATTT
>JACGDI010005831.1:108294-202620 GCA_014898725.1 Jacaranda copaia
GCTGTATTACTTGTAAAAGGGAGCCTGTTGGGCCTGTTGGGCTATCCCATATCACATAAGATCAGAGCCGTTTATATCTCCACATGCTCATCTAGATGTTGTGTCAGTTGGTATCCATTACAGGCACACCTACTCCTTCATCTATCCCATCTACACCATCATCTAGAGATATTGGGAGTATAGGTGTTACTCCGAGGACCTTTATTTGGCCTCGAAGGAGAGAGTAATATTTTTTAATCTTTTTAATTACAGTAATTTATAATGTTGTGTGTACTACTAAATTATATTTTATCTTTATAATATATGTTGTAAAATATTTTGTGAAATAGGTTCTCTAAGGAGTTATTATGTACCCACAAAATAAGTACTATTATTAAATGGCACTTACGAGAAGCATGGAGATCATGGAAAAAGATTCTAGATAGAGTTAGGATGATGTGGTTTGGGGAGTTTGAGGTAAGAATTATTTAAATATCATATATTTTTTCTTAAGTAGATTTCAAAATAAAAGAGTTCTCTAAATGTTTTAAATTCTTTTATATGCCGTAGAAAATATTTACTTGGTATGAACATGAGAGAGCATAGATTCGCAAAATATTTGAGCAACATAGCTCAAAGATATTGAAAAATAAGTTATACTGAGTGCATTAATCTAAAGATAGGAGATTAAGCTTAGGGTAGATTGCTTGAAGAATGGAGCAAAGATAGATTCCAAAAGATAACTGCTCAAGACAAAATGAGTTCGGCATTAAACTGTGGTGGTGTGGGACTTCTGTTGGAATAGTGCTCAGCAAGCTAATAGGATTGGCCTTGTAAAGCTTTTTTTCTTGTAAAATAATCTTGATTAAATTGTATTATTTATATGGTCATCTTCATCTTATACTCTATATTACTTCACTAGTATTCAGATGAAGCCCTTAGATCACCCATGACTATGGGACTTGGTTTGGTAACTGTAGAACAAATCTTATATGGTTGTGATGTTAAATCGTTCAAGTTATAAGATCTTATGAGATAGGGCATCTAAGATTTGGATAGACTTACACTAACAATGTATAAATGCAAACATTGGATATTGCTCTATTCCATAAGTGACAGTATGAGATATAGGTGCTTGTTAGAGAACAAGGCACTAAAAATTCACTCAGAGAATCTATTAGATAGCCATAGTAGCTTATCGGTAGTGGTTAATTCTCCTGCTTATGATAGTGCATATTACTAATCCTCTGACTTGTAGATTTAAAAAATTTATGTTCGATCCTCATGCTTTGAATCTTCTTTAGTTACTTAGCGGGCCATTTGGGTTGATATTAGGAATGAGCTACTTGGCATGAAAGTTTGTGAGATCCAAAATGAAATTCGACTCCTCATCTCTATGAAGGGTGAGTGCATTTTCTATGTATTCTCTAATGATCAATTCCAAAAAATTCTTGCGCAAGGTAATGTACAATTTTGGTAAATAGTTTTCCAAAGATGAGGTTACATAACATAATCAAACATTGAGAATAGAGACATAGTATTGAGGTTATTAAAGAGCCTACAAAAATTATGCCCTTTGACCTCTTTTAAGAGATAAGAGGCAGAAAGACCGTATTTGCATAGTACACGTAGAGCTATAATGATTCTTCAAAAGCATTCATTTTGGCCAATTAGTTGGACTCCATGGGCTTGAGGTTGGACATCGACCATGGAGATTAGGTATTCTTCAATTAATAAGATTAATTGAATCAAGTCAAATAGTTTAAAAGTGTTTTAAACTAAAATGAATATATAATATTCAAAAATCATAAGGAGTTGTGAGCATATGTCCGATGAATATTAGAACCAATTAGGTCATGCACAAAATCCAATTAGCTTCCTAATTGATGGAGGAATTTTCTAAGTGTTAGAATATTCTCTCCTGGTGGACTGATTTTGAGGTGATCAATTTGAAGGTAAATTTTGCCTTGATAAATTTAAGTGTTAAATTAATCAATTAATTTAAGGAGTTAAATTATACCAATAATTAAAGAGTTAATTATTTGGTGCCATTTGATCTCTAGCTGATCACAGTTAAGCTTAAGAGTTAAGCTTGTTGAGTTAAGAGTTAAGTCAAAGGTTAATTAATTAAATTAAATTATTTAATTTAATTAATGTGAAGAATTTATTTTGGAGGAGAAACTTAAATTAATAAATAATTTGATTTGGCATTTTAATTAATTTGAAATTAGATTCTAAATTAAATTGAAATATAAATGAAATTCAAACATGATTTGAAATTCAAGCTTGCCACCTTGGCAAGCAAGTGGGCTCCACCTCCCTTAAGGAAGGTGTGATGCCAAGTTGGCATGACACCATCCTCCCTCTATATATAGATATAGAAGTGAGGTTGTGAAGATTAGAATCTTTCACAATTTCCCTACAAAAACCTCGCTCCAAGCATTGCCTCATGAGTTGAAGCTTTGCTTTCTCTTCCTCACCCAACCTCAAAATCCGCCTCCACCAAATCTTTTTTCCTCTATTTTTATAGTTAAAAGTGAGGAGAAATTGGAAGTTCAATTAGTGTGTGGATCATTACAATAGAAGCAAAACATTTGGTTGGCATGCCTTCGGTGATCCACTTTGTAGTGCAGCAATTTTGACAAATTTTTATGAAGAGATCCAGATTGATTTTTGTTCCATATTTTTCACCAAATTTTTATCATTGAGTTTATAAGATATATATTTAATTTCATGAATTTTGGAGATCTCGAAGCTAGAAAAAATATGTTATTTCTCTACTGTACTGGTTTCTGGCAGATTCTAGATTGGTGAAGAGTTCACCATTACCTCCTTCACAATTTGCTAATCAAGGCAATCCTCTTACCAAATCCAAATATATGGCATGTTTAGGTTCTTTTATCTTGAGTAGCCTAGTTAATTTTAACTTTTGAAGTTTTAATTATTGTATCCTAGTGCTACTCTTGCCATCAAGTGATATCAGAGCTTAATTCATGCTATGATTCAGATTTTTGACTGATTGATGCATGTGATGGGAGAAAAACATGCTTGAAAGACCATGGTCATGTTTTCAATATCACAATTCAATCATATACTTATACCTTTTTTTCGCCTCTTGTAGATTTTTGAAATTTTCAAATCAAAATGGCCAAAAATTCACTCAAAAACTTTTTGGAAATTAATAAACTAACTAGGCCAAACTTCTATGATTGGTTGAGAAACCTTAAAACTATTCTTGATTCCAAAAGGAGGACTTATGTGCTTAACCAAAGTCCATTGGACACCATTGGCAATGATGCCACCAATAAGGCACGTGAATTTTTCATGAAGTTTGCAGATAATGATCTATAAAAAGATGCCTTATGATGGCTTCTATGTCTAATGAGCTTCAAAAAACTCATGAACACATGAGATGTGCACATGAGTGTTATTTATGTCTACAAGAGTTGTTTGGTGTACAAATTAGACATAAACTGTTTGTTTTGTCTAGGGAGCTTTTTAGAAGTAGAATGATTGAGGGCATAAGTATCTATAATCATGGGCTCAATAAGATCAGTCATACTGAGAAGCTTGGTTAATTAGTTGCGGTCATAGACAAAGAGTTTTTGGTGGATTTGATCATTCAATAATTACCCAGATCGTTTGACTAATTCATTATGAACTTCTAAATGTCGATGAAAAATGTAACAATTAATGAGTTAGTTAACGTGTTGGTATCTGCCGAGGAGACTATAAACAAAGACAAGCCTTTTTTACTTGCTACTTCCTCCAAGTTTATGGGCTCTTGGGGTGCTAGAAAGGTAGGTAATGAGAAAAAGAGTTTTCCTCAAAAAGGAATCAATTCTTGAAGAGTTTTAGGGGAATTATTAATAAAAGAGATGATACTTGTTTCCATTATGGCGAAAAAGGACATTAGAAAGAAAATTGCAAAGCTTAACTTGCAACCCTTAAAAAAGATATGTACTTCTTTAAGGTGTACTTGATGATTAATTCTTTCTTATTGGTATGTGATACCACATGTGGTTCTCACCTTTGTAATTCATTACAAGGGCTAGAAAAAAAATTCTCAATGAAGGGGATATGACCCTACGCTTAGGAAATGGAGCAAAAGTTTCCGCATGGTCCAAGGTGTAATCAAGTTAGACTTGGGGAATTCCCAAATTGTACTTGATCCTTGTTATTATGCATCCAATCATGTTGAGAACATTATTTCAATTCCCATATTGGATAATGAAGGATATGATATTTCAATATCTAATGGGAAGTTGAAAGCATTAAAGAATGGTTGTTTAATTGTACAAGGTACATTGATCAATGGATTGTACGCATTGGATTCCCAACCTTCATTGATGCATGTTCAATCTAGTAAAAAAAATTAGATAACCAAGAAAATGCCATTTTTTGGCATGCAAGACTTGGGCATATTTCTAAAAGTAGGATGAACAAATTAGAAGCTCTTAAAGCACTAAATATTAGTGACATTGAGAACCTTTCTACTTGTGAATCTTGTTTGAAGAGAAAAATAACCAAGGCTCCTTTTCTAGGACAAATCGAGCACTCCACAAATCTCTTAAATTTGATCCATATGGATGTTTGTGGCCTACTAAAAGTTAGTGGGAGAGAATCATTTTCACTTAAGATTATAGTCGGTTCGAACATGTGTATTTTATGAAGTACAAGTCCGAAGCTTTTGAAAAGTTCAAAGAGTATAGGAATAAAGTAGAAAAATAAAAACTTTTCACTTAATTAACCTTGCATCTGTTTCTAGTGGGATTTGTTGATTGGTCCTTAACTATCCCTATTCCCTGGACTTGTCATGCTGAGCTCAAGCTGCTGAAGTCTGCAAGGTGTGTAACTTGATTCTAGAGACTTGCTGTTTCGGTTGCAATATTCTGGTCGTTAGTGACTTAGTGGACTTTGAGGCATAATTTAGCATTGTTCCCTCAATTCATGATTTTAAGCTTTAACTAATAAAGTCTTCATGGATTTTTCCCTTCACTCATATACATCTCCTAAAATTTGTTATTTTGCACTGGAAATGGCTCAAGCGGCTGAAAACCAAAGAGCCCTTCTCCAAAGTTCCAAAGCTCCACCATAATGGCATTTCTGAAAATAAGTTTTGTTGAAACACTCACTGTGGACATGCTGTCATTCCCTTGATATCATATTATATTTTGCCAGGCTGATTTTATTTGTAGGTCATTGCAAGCTATAAGCAAACTTTATCCTGATGGATGATCAAATTGAAGATTGGATTTATATAATTGGTTTAAATGCAGGTAGTAGGGTCTCTATATATTTAGTTTTCGAATGTGTAAGTTGCGATATGCTAATGTTTAATGAGGATCATAAAATAAGAAGATATTTAAGAAGAAGAGAAAAGGTTTTAGGCATTTTAACCTGGTTATGGGGAATTTGAACTTAAAACCCTGCATGTCCAATCTTGCCTCTTGGTTGTTGGTGGAATTTGTTGACTAGGTATGAAGCTATTAGTGGAAGTTGATCTTCTTCTTTTACCTATATCAATATTGTAAAAATTAATAAAATGTTATATTAATGCATTGAAGAAATTAAGATTGTCAAATAAGATCAATATTTTGAAAAATGAATAGAAAAATCATAATATATGTATATATATATATATTGACAAATTAAATCATGCCCATAGTCATAATACTCTAAAAAAATAATTATGCTTTGTTAATGACCTAATTTATTTTTAAAATTTTTAAAAAAATAATTAAAATTTTGAAAACAGAATGCCAATGTCGCCATTTATACGTGGGTGCATCATGTCGGGTTTGATTAAAATTTGATATTTAACTCAACCAAGTTTATGCGCTAAAGATTCACTTTGTCTTGTTAAACTTGGTATTCTTACTAAACTATTTTATAATTCTAAAAGTAGTAAAAAATTATTTTTAAATATTGTAATGACTTTGTAGATATGAGGAAATAATAATATTGATAACAAACTTACTATGAAGTTTATATGTGTAACTTTTTAAAAAACTTAAATTTTGAAACATAGCGTGAATTATATCCATATCCCCTGAGTTGTGGCGTAATTACTAAAAAAATTCTTCTTGTTTTTAAAATTATATTTACCCTCTTAAACTTTGTTATCACCCAACATTTCACCCCAACCATTAGTTGCCGTTAGGGATTTGCTTTGCCAACGTTTAAAAATATGGTTGAAATTCTAAAAAAGCCCTTCTGGTAACTTAACTCAGTTCTGACTAGGTTTGACTGTGTGATTGACAAAAATACCTTTAGGGTGGTATTGTAAGATTTTTTTAATTTGTTAAGGGTGTATTTGTAATTATTATTATTATTATTATTATTATTATTATTTTGATGCCTTAAACGTAATAAAATAAAGAAGAATCCAGGCTAGCCTTTTTATAGCCGTTTATTATATTTCCTATATACACACACACACATATTTTTGATTTTCTTGTCAAAATAATTTGGCTGCATCATGGAGCACATCATCTAGTAAATTGGGGGCATTGAAATACAGAAAAGATGGTGCAAAAAGCAAAATTGTAGGAAGAAAATATCAAAATATTTAGGACCAAAACATAATTAATTAGTATTTTAAATTACATACTTAATAATATTAAATAAAAATATTTAATATAATTAATCAAAAATATTTACTCATTAAAAAATAAATAAATAAAAATTAAAAATAATAAATAAAGAATTTATTAAAATTTATTCTTTAAAATAATGTGTAATTAATATTTTTTAGGACTAAAACACAAAATTAGCACTTTAAGTTACATACTTAATAATATTAAATAACAAACACTTAAAATAATTATTTAAATCTATTTATTGATTAAAAATAAAAAACTAAAAACTAAAAAAAAGAATAAGTAAAGAATTTATTAAAATTTATTCTTTAAAATTTATTAAATAAAAAAAAACCCAAACTAGGCCACCATAGCTAGGCCATGATAGACCCTTGACCATGGCAGCAAGTGACTGGTGATCTGGCCATGGCCGGGTAACATCACGGGATAGGGGTGAGAATGGGGACTAGGGTTGGGTGGTGTTTTATATATACACATATATATATGTATACATCTATATTTTTATTGTATATTTACATATATACATATATGCACCTCTATATTATAGTTAGATAATGAATTAAATTTTTATTTTTAATTAATTATTTCATTTTTTAATAATGAATGAATTTTATTAAATTATTAAATTAATTCACTCTTAAATTTATCAAAATTATGTTGTATAACATAATATATTTAAATCTTTATTTTTTATTTTTATTTATTTATTTATTTATTGCTAAATTTTAATAAATTATTTTGTATGTTTACCATTTTATCATTATTAATTATGTAACTCAAAATTAATAGAAATATATTACCAAGGTTATAAATTTAAATTTTTACAAAACTAAAAGTGATAAAAATATATCAAATAAACCCTCAAAAATTCCAAAATATTATAAATAGGTCCAAGGGTATTTTCATCTTTTGATATTTCTACCAACTCTTTTAATTTTTTTTAAGTTTTTAATGAAAGGGCATTTTGGCCATTTCACACTTTCAATTAGCATTACATTTTAGTTTGAAAGTTGAAGGGTCTAACTGTAATTTTCAAAACAACAAGAATTTGTTTGGTAATTATGCTAAATTTCAAGGGATATGGATGTAATTCACCCTATTTTTTTAACATTATCGTAATCTTTTAAATACAAAGTACAATATTATTAGCAAAGAACTTACTTTGAAGTTTATGTGTATGATTTTTCAAAAGAATTATGTTTTAATAATATTTTTTTATATTGAAATTATAATTTATTTATTAATTTTAAGTTTTATTTTAATTTATAGGACTATGTATTTTAGCATATATGTATCCACATGTCATGTACATTTTCTCCTTGTAGGAATAAATAAGATGTATAAATTTAGAAATATATATATATATATATATATAATGTTTAAAGGAGTTGAGTTTCGTCTAAAAAATGAATCCAACAAAAAATCAAAACTAACACAAGTGAGCATAAAAATTAAACAAAAAGAGAAAAAAAAAAGGGCTAATTAGAAATAAGTAGCCAAGGCTCCTTTCATTTTTTTATTTAGTCCCCATATATATATATATATTTTTTTTTAACTTCCCAACTAAACTTTATTTTTTATAATCGCTTCCCACTAATTTATAATTATAAAAATGCCCCTCATTTGGTATTTAAATTACAAAATGGCATGCGTTTTCTTCACTTTCTTGAAAATAACGAGAAAATGATTGGCCACATTTTTTGCTTCTTAGTTCTTTCATCCATGACTCTCTCTCCTTACCCTCTATTTTCCTCTTCATCTAAAAAGGGGTTGTAACCATCAAGCTCCTCTCTTTTCATTTTTCTTCTTCATATTGTAAGTGGTTTATGTTAGAGGCTTGAAGTAGCATTTGCAATCTTGTTGTTTTCCATATGTTGGTTTTTTTTTTTTCCAATTTCATCTACGTCCATTGTATTGAAGAAAAGAACAATTTGTGAGAACATTTGTTAGAAGGTAGCCAAAGGCGGTGTTACTAGACATAAGTGGTGGTGCAATGGACATAGCCCATGAGGAGTGATAGGTGTTATGTAGTACCTCACCCAGGAGGTACCTGCTTTGGGCCAAAGTGCTACTTCAATCTTATTTATAACAATTCAAAACAAAGTACGCACTCCTAAAATACCAAATTTAAATAATTCTATATCAATTTGAATGCTTACTATTTAAACTTAATTGTTACATTCTGCTATGCAATATTTCATAATAATACTAGCTCCAAAACATATATATACACAAGACATTCACATGCGACGCATCAGCATGATATCAACTTCAAGCTTACATACCCAAACTTTACATAATAGGTCTAAATCCGCTTTTGTCACTAGTATTAGAATTATATAAATAGAAGCATCTACACGAGAGATAATAGAGTCAAGCTTGCATTCATAAGTTTTTACATATCAAGTCTTGATCCTATACAACTGGGAGCCAACAACAAAAACTATTTTTCAGTGATAGCTTGTAGCGATTCACCTACTACCTATCAAGTCCTATATGGGAAAAATAATCGAGAACACGAAATAAGTGTAAGTCTTAAGGATTTAGAGAGATGAAATAATAGTCAGTTTAAGCATAAAAGGAGAGGAGAACCAACAAGTGCATTGGTGAAGCTAAGATAAGACAAGATACAGAAAAAATAATTGAATAAACCAAAGTTCACAAAATGAGATATCGACAAAAGATGAGATCAAACTTATGATACACTTAATAACTAAGATACAAATTCCAAATGATAACAAAATAGAAGTCAAATTTAATAAGCTAAATGGAACTATTGGTAATTCCAACTTTATGACTCCTGGAATATATCAAAATGAGTTCCTTATTTCTCCAATTCTTAGTGATTAGCTCGGCATAACAAAATAGACATTTAGCATGGTTGGCCATATGATGACCCACCACTCACAGACAGTAATCTCCAATTACCTATGAGTCAAGATCATAAGTAGATACCAGTTGGGAGACTAGTCATCATTGGTCCATTCTACTCAATTATCTTTTCAATCCTAGTCCCAGGCCCAACAACCCGTGGCGTCCCTATGGGTAAGAAATCTCCTAAAGGTGTCCCCAAGGGTGATAACATAATATACCAACATTAGAACCATATTTCTAAACAACTGACCTTAAACAATTTTGAGCATAAGACAACTTAATTCAAATCACATAACATATTGATTAGCATGGCCCTATCAACATCTCATAACAGTAATAAAACCAATTTCAGAATTTAGCTAGTAAGGTTAAGGGACACAGAACAACCAACATAAGTAATTCAAGAAAATAACAAGTCAGTCAGTCAACAAGACCATTCCAACATTAGTGTAGTGTAATGAGTTCAAAAAGGGTTACACATTCGGTTGACAAGATTGTTTAAATAATAGTGCAGTGTAACAAGTTTAGAAAAGATAAAATAATCAGTCAGCAAGACCATTTCAATGAAAGTTCAACAAAATCAATAATCTTTCATAGAACCAGCCAACAAGACTGGAAATACAAGGAACAAGAATTTATCAAACATCAACAGAAGGCCCTAAAAATTAGAAAGATTACAAATAAACCAAAATATATGTGAACAAGTCGAAATTCATGATTAGCAGATATGATCTTTTTCCCAGCAATAACAAGAAGTATAACCTTACTTTCAATCCCACTAGTAGTACCACGAGTGTCTTACTACCCTGGAAGATCTGGATCCTTGCTACCTATTTCAATATATTTCACATAAGCTTCAATACGATTATTTAGTATTTCTTTAGTAGTAACTAGAACCACTCACATGTTTTAATCTTATTAATTCCCTATTTCATGTGTAACATCTTACTTATATAATTCTTGATCAAGTTCGCACATAACTTACAATGATATAATAATCCAATATATTTAACTAATTTAAGGTGTTTTACTAGATTCATCATGCTTTTGGTTCAATTAAACAATTAAGACTTTATTCTAAAATCAACTCAGTATTTCATTTCCTAAATAGGCTACTACAATTAAATAATAGCAATCAAAATGGTTTATCAATTTCAGACTAAAATATCATTTTTACCCATAATATCTAATTTAATATTTGAATCCCATAATTACTAAATTCATATCATCCTTTCAAATTTTACACATTTTCCTAATAATAATCAATCTTGATAAACATTATACAATTAAGATTTCTTGAATACACTAATTAACACAATTAAAGATAATTAAACTCTTATTAATGGTCTAAGTCGACATATCACTTCAAATCAACTTTACTATTCAATTATCTAGCCTATAATTGCACATTTTGGTCTAATTAACTCATATTTACATTATAAATTAGCCTAACAATTCAATCAAATTAAGCCATGAATCAATTAACTGATTAATTAGAGTTTTACCCAAATTGACCAAGTTCGGAGTCAATTCACCATGCAAAACCCATCAGCATACACTCAAATTGTCACCCTGAATAATCTACTTTGAAGTTGTCAGACTGCTGCCATCAAAATATGGAGTTGACCACACTAGTAGGATTGCCTTGATATGAGAAATAAAACCCCACAACCAATTTGTAAGTTAGTTGTCAAAGGGTTGGTTATTTGAAGAGAAACGTCCACAGCATTGCTCTCGGCCGCCATGTGTTTCTACCTTGATTACTCCTTCTATGATGGTTCGTTTCTGCAATTAAAGGTATCTTCATGTTTCTTTAACTGAGCCCGTCAGGGCCTACTTCTTTGTCGTGAGCTTCAACCATCAGAATCGTAGCACTCGCTACCTTTGCTGCTTGCTCTGCTCGGTGCTCAATCACCCACAATCCACATGGTGGTTTAGTAAGTTCTTAGTGTCAATTCACTCCCCTCAACATGAGAAATGCAATGGTGAGCTTGGTTTTGGGCTTTTCAGTGATAATGCAAAGGTAGTTGGAAAGGATGAAGTTGGGTTTCTAAATGAGAAATAGGGAAAATTGTGGGAGCTACTTTTATACAAAGCAAGTTTTCAAAATTGCATTTCCACCTAGAAACTTCTCCTCCACTTACAACTCACCCCAAAAGTTCTTTCACTGTTTGCATTCTGACCTTCTAGCTTTTAAGTACCTCACATTTGCTCCCCTGATTTGTTAATTGACTTCTTTAGCTTTTTTCTTTCACACTTTAGCCCTTATTAGTTTTTAAAATTTTGCAATTGCATCCTTAATCTATTAATTTTTTATTCCTATAATTTTCAAAACCACACTAAAGCTAATTAAATTAAGTACGATCTATTCAGATCAACTTTGATTTTGTTGAAGTTGTTGTTGTTGTTATTTTTATCTCATAATATTCTAATTCAATTTGGAAGTTTTAAAATCTATTGAAAATTCTGTACCCATGGATTAGGGTGTTACAATCCTCTCCCTTTTAAAAGAATTTGATCCCCATATTTATATCTATGATTGGAAGAACTCCAGATACTATTGCATCATATATGCTCTCATTCCCACATTGCCTCTCTCACATTGTGATCTCTCCCTTTGTTATGATATCCTTCCATAATGTAATTTTAATTTGGATGTAAATGGGGTATATATATATATAAGAGTGCAGCATTAGGGTTAAAATAAACCTTATTAGTAATAGTATAGATATAAACCGTATCTTCTACCACATTATCTGAACTTGGAATGATTCCTCCAATCAAAGTATATGAGTGAGCTTGAATTTGTGGTCCTTAGTTGGTCCTCACTACCTACTTCTCTTTATTTGCAGGTACCTTTGGTGTGGAACTAAGTAAGTCGTTGACATAATGTTGATTGCTACTACACACTATGTATCTTTATAGCTTTCTCTAGCATTTAGACACTTCATGATTTGAACCACCATAAAATCCACAACTTCTCCTTAGCATTCCATATTGGACCTTTGGTCATTTCCTACCTAAATTACTTTCCCACTAATAGCAATTCTGAATTCTAAAGCTTTCCCTTACTTGACCTTCTTTGTATTTGCGTACACCTCAAAAGGTTCTTGCTCCACCCATAAGGCTCCCGCTGAAGCTTCCTCAAAGTTAGACTATCATAGGGTGTAAAGGTCTATCATATTTTAGATCTTAGTCCTTTAACAAATTTCTCAATCCTACACCCCCATTCTCTTAGTGTCTACGATGTGTACCAAATTTATCTACTGAATCTAATTTCATACTACCATACTGTCAACTCCCCTTAGGTAAGACTCTCAAATTCTTGTCTATGGGCATCTCTCACTTTTTGTGATATAAATCTATTTATAAATTCTCATATGATGTTTTCCCATGTACGAGGTATTTTCTTATGTTTCCATCGTTGACTTACCAAAGTCTACCGCTAACTAGCAATTCCTTCCAATAGATAAGTGGCATACAAAAACTTATAATCATTTGGGTAACCTAACATTTGAAAAATATCTTCAATGTCCCTGATCCATGCTTCTCCCTTTTGGTGATCCAATTCACTCATAAATATCAGGGGATGAAACTTAAGAAAGTGTGCTAGAGTTCCAAACTTTAGAAGTTCCTCACTTTCCTTAGGATTATTTATGTAACTTTGTTATTGACGAGATTACATAAATTTCTATCACATTGCCATGTGTTTTATAATTTGTCCCCTCACTACTAGATTCAGTAGTGATTATCTTGTTATTTCCTCAACACTTATTGGATGTCCTCATTCTGAAGTATCCTCCTTCGAGTTTTCCCTACTGAGAGAATGCACTAAGGTTAGTTTTTACGATGCCATTTAGTAGGCTACAAGACCTTTTAGTTTTATAGGCCATATTATCTATAATGTTAATGAGAGCTTTATTAATCAATACTCTATCTTTGTCAATTCTTATTGCACAAGTTCAAAATATATACACAGCTTTCTAAATGCAAGACATATTAGCACTCAGTTAGTTTTCAGGTTAGCATTAACATTAGAAATTCCCTTTTATTTCCTTGCTTTTTGTCTTTTGCTTATGTTGTTTTGTGAGATGGTTGCTAAGATAATGGATAACCTAGCCTTTTACAAGAAGATCACAACTAGGTTTAAGATAGTTGTCATTTAGTCTATATTGATTCTAGCATCTACAATTAGTGCATCTAAAAATAGTATCATTATATGTATTCATATATATGCATGTGCATAGTGGCCTCTTTTTGTGGATTGTTAACCCTAGCAAACATTCTATAGCATATTCTTCGCACCAAGTTTCATGTTCCTAACTATATTTTCCCCTTCGCCTTCTTATCCCTTATTCTCTTCTTTCAAATTTTGCACCTCTTCTCTCTAACACCAATGTATTCCTAATAGCTTTATTTTATAGATTCCATAATGTCCTCCTATTTCACTTAACCAATCTACTACACCTCAGGGTCTATTAGAATAACTGTTACTTGCCTAAACAAATTCCTACTTTGTCTAATCATCTTTTGGTATTCTAGTTCAGTTTAAGTTCAAGATCTCTTCAAGTATCTTATATTCAATCTATTCTTTTCAACCTACATTCCTTATCTTTTCTTTTCATTTGCCCCTCATGAATTTTATTAATACATTATTTCTTCTATACATTTAGGCCATTAATATTTTACTTCTATCAAAATCATCTTTCTCCCTTTAGGTCTTCAAAACTTTACCTCTTTTCCATCACCTTCATTTTACAACCACACAAACTAATTTCCCTAGACAACTGTATCATCTAAGTCGCACCACACAAATTTCTAGAACAATCCCAAACTTACAAATCTTAAATCTCACAAAACACGTCTAGACATGATATTTCCCCAAATTGCACCTTTTCAAATTTCAAAGAGTCAAGTGCTTGACATCACTAGAATATTGAATCATACATTGATCATTATGGAAATATCTATTCATTATTAATTATTTCATTAATTTCTATAATTCATAATCTCAAATTCCTATCATATGGACTAGTGTCTAGTTTTTCTATTTCCTGGAACATTGGCTTTTGACTTTCATCAATCTATTTGATAGCCCCCAAATTTCATTAAGGAATTATGCATTATCAAAAAAATGGTCTTTATTCCTTTCATGTATTTCCCTTATGTAGAATCCCCATTTATCTCATCACTTTCATTTAGCATCCTCATTTGATATTCTTCTTTCAAACTTTTAGGCTTATCACATAAGTCACCTATAATCTATAGGTTGCATTATACTATATTCCTAGTACGTATAATATGATTTCTTACACTTTTTATCTTACAGGAAATCTTTCCTTTTTATCCCATTCATTGCTAAACTGTAATTGCACTAATCAACTTTCATTATAAATACACTAATTTTCTTCCCAATTCTCGAAAATGCCTCATAAACATCAAATTACACGATCAGCGTCGTACCTTCTCCTTACATTTGCAATGTTGTTCATCATACATTTCATATCCTAGGCGATGGTCTCCTTTTCAATATGATGTTATCTTTTAGTCGATCGAATTATTTTCATTGTTATCATATTAACCTTTTCCAGTGTATCTATATTATCTAAATCTAAATCGTATATATATATATATATATATATGTCAGGTACTTATTCATCCCAAGGTAATCATTTACTTACCAAATACATATTTTCCTAGAATTATTCTCTACTCGTTAGATATAACTTCTATGATATTGCTTGCACAATGTTGATTCCCAAAATAACTCTTTGCCCACCAAATACAATTCTTCCTTAAGTAGTCATTTGCTCATCAAATTCAACCTTCATAGATATTGCTCATGTAACATAATAATTTCAAATCGTATCGCCCTTACCAATAACTATATGATCATAAGCCTAACACGCCAAAAGTAAGAGGTTATACATTAGTTGGCCATCTCGGTCATAACCTTTCACTTTCTTAATGTCAAGCATTATCCTAAAAGTCCATATCCTATCAAACTTCATCTTTACCTACCCAAAATCTCACATTCTGAGATTCATAACTTGATATAGCTTAGGTTTTCTTTAACCTAAATGTTCAAACCCTAAACAATTTTTAAATCTAATCTTCAATAAACCTATTAGTTCTACTGCAAGGATCATTGCCACAATTACCCAGGTCCTTGAAAACCAAAGCTCTAATACCACTTCTATAGAGTTCAGCCCAGGAGTTGCCTGCTTTAGGCAAAGGTGCTATTCTAATCTTGTTTACAATAATTCAAAATAAAGTACGCACCCCTAAAGTACCTAATTTAAATTATTATGTACCAATTTAATGCTAACCATTTCAACTTAATAGTTACATTTTGCAATGCAACATTCCACAATAATACTAGCGCCAAAATACATATATGCACAAGACATTCATAGGTGTCGTATCAGCTTCAAGCTTTCATACTCAAACTTTACATAATAGGTTTAAGTCCACTTTTGTCACATCTATTAGAATCATATAAACATGAGCATCTACATGAGAGGTCATAGAGTCAAGCTCACATTCAAAAGTCTTTAAATAACAAGTCTAAGTCCTATACAATTGGGAGCCAATAACAAAAACTATTTACAGTAACATAACTTGTAATAGTTCACCTACTACTTGTTAAGTCCTTTTTGGGAAAAAGAATTGAGAACACAAAATAAGTGAAAGTCCAAATGACTTAGTGAGGAGAAATAACGATTAGTTTAAGCATAAAAGGAAAGGAGAACCAACGAGTGTACTGGTGAAACCAAGATAAAACAAGATACGATAAAAGTAATCGAATGAAATAAAGTTCACAAAATGAGATATTGGCAAAAGATAAGATCAAACATATGATACACATAAAACTAAGATACAAAATTCCAAATGATAGTAGAATAGAAATCAAATTTAATAAGCTAAAAGGAATTATTGGCAATTCCAACCTTATGATACCCTGGAATATATCAAAATGAGTTCCTTATCTTTGTAATTTTAGGTGATCAGCTCAACACGACAAAATAAACATGTGGCATAGATCGTTGTATGTTGATCATGCCACTCGTAGATAGCTATCTCCAATTGCCTGTGAGTTAAGATCACAAATGGGTACTAGCCAAGAGATTGGTTATCATTAGTTCATTCTACTCGGTAGTCTTTTCAATCCTTGTCCTGGGTCCGACAACCCATAGTGTCCCCATAGGTAGAAAATGTCCCAAAGGTGTCCTTAAGGGTGACATAACATAATATACCAACAATAGAACCATATTTCTAAATAGTTGACCAACAAATCTGAGCACAAGGCAAATTATTTCAAATCACATAACATATTGATTGGCAGGTTATATTAACATCTCAAAACAGTTATAAAGCTAGTTTCAAAATTTATCTAGCAAGGTTATAGGACGCAGAACAACCAACAAAACAAATTCAAGAAAACAACAAGTTAGTCAATTGATAAGACCATTTCAATAATAGTGTAGTGTAACGAGTTTAGAAAAGATAAAGTAATTAGTCAACAAGACCATTTCAATGATATTTCAACAAAATCAATAATCTTTCATGGAACTAGCTAACAAGATTGGGAATACAAGGAACATAAATTTATCAAACGTCAATAGAAAGCCCTAAACATTAGAACAATTGCAAACATTGATTGCAAATAGGCAAAACACATGCAATTGAGTTGGAATTCATGATTAGTAGATATGATCTTTTTCCCAACAATAACAAGCACTATAACCGTACCTTCAGTCCCAACAACAGTACTAGTGGTGTCTTACTACCCTGAGAGATCTAGATCCTTACCACCTATTTGAATAAATTGTACATAAGCATCAATATGATTATTTAGTATTTCTTTAATCATAACTAGAACCACTTACATGTTTTAATCTTATTAATTCCCTATTTCATGTAGAACATCTTACTTATATAGTTTTTGATCTAGTTTGCACACGACCTACTATGCTATAATAGTCCAGTACCTTTAACTAATTCAAGGTTTTTTACTAAATTCATCAATATTTTGGTTCGGTTAAGCAATTAAGGTTTTATTCTAAAATCAACTCAATGTTCGATTTCCTAAGTAGGCTATTGCAGTTAAATAATAGTAGTCGAGCGGTTTATAAGTTGCAGACCAAAATATCATTTTTACCCATAATATTTAATCTAATGCTCTAAGCGCATAATTACTAAATTCATATCATCCTTTCAAATTTTACGTATTTTCCTAACAATAATTAGTATTGATAAATATTACACAATTGAGATATTTCAAATATATCAATTAACATAATTAATGATAATTAAACTTTTATTAATGATTTGAGTCCACATAGCACTTGAAATCAACTTTACTATCTAATCGTCAAGTCTATAATTGCACATTCTAGTCTAATTAACTCATATTTACATAAAAAATTAGGCAAACAATTCAACCAAATTATGCCTGGAATTAATTAATCGATTAATTGGAGTTTTACCCAAATTGACCAAGTTCAAAGTCAATTCATGGTGTAGAACCCATCTACATGCACTTGGATTGTCATCATGAACAATTTACCTCAAAGCCATAGGATTCTTGCCATGTTTTGCCATTGGAATTCAAAGTTGACTACATTGGCATGATCGCCTCGATGTGAGGAATAAAATCCCTCAACCAATTTTTGAATTAGATATTAAATGGCTAATTAATTGAAAAAAAAAAGCTCACAACACCACTACCAGCTGCTGTATGTTTCTGTCTTGATCACTTCTTCTCTAATGGTTTGTTTCTATAATTGAAGGTACTATCATGTTCCTCTAGCTGAGCCCATCAAGGTCCACCTCTTGGCTATGAGCTTCAGCTACTAGAATGGTCGCGCGCCCCACCTCCATCGCTTGCTCTATTCGATGCTCAATTATTGGTGATCCACATAATGGTTTGGTAACTTCTTGTTGTTAATACATTTCCCTTGACATGGGAAATGAAATGGTGAGCTTGGTCGGGCTTTTTGATCATGGTGTGAGAGTGGTCGAAGAGGAGGAAGCAGGGTTTATAAATGAGAATTAGAGAAAAAGGTAGGGCATTTTTTATACAAAGTAAGTTTTCAAAATTGCATTTTAGCCCATAAACTTCTCCACCTCTTGCAACTCACCCCAAAAATTCTTCCATTGCTTGCATTCTAGCCTCTAGCTTTGAAATGTCTCATATTTGCCCTTCTAATTTGCTAATTGACCTCTCCAGCTTTCGTTTTTTACACATTGGCCCTCATTAATTTTTAAATTTTATAATTATGTCCTTATTTGTTACTTTTCAATCCCAATAAATTTCAAAGCCATACAAAGGCCCTAATTAATTTAAGTACAATCTATTAAGGTTAATTTCAATTTTGTTGAAATTATTATTATTATTATTGTTATCACTGTTGTTGTTGTTGGTGGTGGTGGTGCTACTACTACTGCTTTTATTATATCTTATATTATAATTTAGTTTGTAAATTTCAAAATCTAATGAAAATTTCATACCCATAGATTGGGGTGTTACATGTCATGGCCATTTCTATTGCTATTTTTGCTTAAAGACTCTTTGTTTGAATATATATCTTGATAAACTTAGGAATACGATGAATAGAAAGATGACATGAGATGAGATGAGGTGATAAAGAATGACAGCAAGTGTAGTTGCACATGAGGACTATATGAGCCAATTTGGCTGTCTAGAGTCTATATGTTAGTTTATTTTTCAATTATTATTTACTTGATTGCAACCATATTCAAAGCTCTAATTGTAAGTTATTTCACAATAAAGGTAATTTCTCCATTTTTTATTTTAATACTTGTTGTCATTAATATATACTTTATTCAATTATTAATATTTTGTAACAATAGAATAGATTTAATGTACGATTAATCATGGCTATGTTGTCGACTTAATTTTAGGAATTCTATTCAAATTATGGTACATTTGAAGATTGTAACGCATATCTAATCATTTCTATTGTTTATTATAGAAAACATACAATTAACTCTTTTTAAAACTATATACAAATGTTTTTATTATAAAATACTCTAGTTTACTATTTATAATGGTGTATGCAGTATCAAAACATTATATATATATATATATGCATGTTGAAATATTTTCAAAACTTATTTATATTGTTTCCTTATTTGTAAAAATAGTAAGAAGGAAGTTAGAATTATATACTCATTGCTTCGTGAATACTTCTATATGGTAATGAGGGAGTTGAAAACCACAATTAGGTTCCAACACCTCAAACTAAAACAGAGAAACCCATTTTATGTGTATTATCATGTGCCAAAGTTGAATAGTAGCTTCAACTGAGTCGAAGCAATCTTAGTACAATATAAAGTATGGAGATAGTCCTTTAATAGGTCCTTAGACTACTGCTGCTACTAGTGTTGAAGTTAGTGGTGTTTAGGCAAATAGTGTTAGGGGTGCTGTTATTAAGGTTGAGACTCTACCTAATGGTGATGATGGCTATGGCGATTGATGGGGAGGAGAAAATAATTGTGATCATGGTTTATTATATTGCAATGTTGATTAATGTTGTGTTCGGATGGTTATTATTTGGACAATTTTAGTATTTGTATATGAATGTTGAGGATAATGTTTCAATGTTTGAGTATTATATGGATACAGTTTATTATGTAAGTAATTGGATGACCAAAATGGATGACGTTTATATTTTATGATGTAATTGGGAAATTACTTATGCAAACACTGGTCATTGATATATATGTTGCAAGTGCTGAAAATGCAGTACATTTTAAGATATATATATGGTATCTAGACTAGGGAAAATTCGATATAATATATTCAGAATCAAGTACTAGAATGGTAAAATAAGTATTAGATGAGGGAAATCTAGTAAAATATATCTAGAATCAAATACTGGAATTGTAAGCAATGGTATTCTTTTTTCAATATACAATATCTTTCTTATTTTTTTAAATAAGATGCTGGTTATTGATATATATGTTACATGTTGTTGAAAATGCTATAATTTTAAGATATATAGGGTATTTAAACTAGGAAAATTCAATAAAATGTATCTAAAATTAAGTATTGTAATTACAAAAGACATACCAAATAAGAAAAATCCAATAAAATATATCCAGAATCAAATGCTAGAATCACAAAAAATGGTATTCTTTTTTAGTATATGGAATTATTCTTAATACACAATAAATTAAGTTGAATTTAATTGATTTAGTATATGGTATTATTCTTGTTCAAACCATCATTTTTTAGTCCTACATGAGATATAGTCATGAGAGATAGCTTGCTTTTTGATGGTGATGTCGAAATGATAATTTTATCACATACATAAATGCTTATACTAGTATGTATGAGAACATAAGTGGTTGGATGTGGGTAGGTACCTTTCCAATTGTTTGAACACGTGCTATTACAACCACTACCTAAAGAAAATTTGATTTTGCTATATTAGATGGTCTTATATGCTGTTTCACCAATTAAATTGAGAAAAATTCGATCAAAGAAAAAGTGAGTATAAAAACACTCCAAAGATATACAAGACTAGGGAACTCCAATATAATATATCCAAAATTAAGTACTGGAATTCTAAAAAATAGTATTTTTTTCTTAGTACTCGATGTCATTCTTAATATATAAGAAATTAAGTTAAATTTATTATTTAAATTATCTTATGATGATCAAACTATGATTTCTTAATTCTAGAATTGATATAATCATGTAACATTGTTAGTTTTTCATGGTGATGTTCAAACAACACATTTATCACATAGATCAATAGTTTACACTAATATGAATGAGAAAAAGTGGTTGGATGTGGGCATTTGTATTCCTAACTATTTGCACATGTACTATCATGACCATTATGTAAAAAATATGATATTATTGTATAAATTACATGTTTCACACATCCAATTGAGGCAAAACATGCCAAATAAGTTCAAAAAAAGGCAAATTCAGTACAAAAATGTAAAGATCCAGTATGAAAAATCCAATGATAGGTATTTTTTTTATTAATCTGCAATAGCAATCTTAGTATATAAGCCATTACATTATTATCAAATCATCATTTATTAGTCACAAAACTGATATAGTCATTAGAGGTTCGTTGGCCTTCAATGGTGGTGTCAGAAGGACACATTTACTTCATACACCAATCATTTACGCTAGTATGAATAAAAATACAAGTAGTTGAATGTCGGTATTTATGTTCCAAAATATTTGCACACATGCTATCACAACTTCTACTCAAAAAAAAAAAAAATGTAATGTCATTTCTTAGAAAGTCTTATGTGTTGTTTAATGCATCAAATTGAGGTAAAGTTGACCAAAGGAAAAACAAGTATAAAAGTGCATCAAATAAGTATAAAATAAGGCAAATTCAGTATAAAAATGCAAAGATCTAATATAAAAATCCTAAAAATTTATTTTTTGTATCTGTTTGTAGTATCATTCTTAATACCTAAGAGATTAAGTTGCATTCAACTAGATATGCCATTGCATGATTATCAAACTACAATTTATTAGTCCTAGGATTGATATACTCATGAGAGGCTTATTAGCTTTTGATGGTGATGCTAGAAGGATACATTTACCTTATACACTAATGATTTACACTAGTATAAATAAGAATATAAATGATTGAATATGGGTATTTGTGTTCTCAACCATTTGCACATGTACTATCATGACATTTCTTCAAGAAAACATCATTTTATTGTATTAAAGGGTCTTATGTATTGTTTCATGCATTAATTGAGGTAAATTCACCCAAAGGAAAATAAAGTACAAAAATACACCAAATAAATACAAAATAAGACAAACTCTATACAAAAATGTGAAGATCTAGTATAACATTTTCAAAAATCTATATTTTTTTTTATCAATTTGCAGTATCATTCTTAATACATAAGAGATTAAGTTGAATTTAACTAGGTAAGCCACTGTTTGATTATTAAACCATGATTTATAAGTCCTAAAACTAACATAGTCATCAAAGATTCATCGGTCATTGATGGTTGCGTTGGATAGATACATATATGTCAAATACCAATGGTTTACACTAGTATGAATAAGAATACAAGTGGTTGAATATGGGTATTTGTGCTCCCAACTATATGCACACATACTATCATGACAATTACTTGAAGAAAATATGATTTTATTGTATTAAAGGGTTTTATGTATTATGTCACACATCCAATTGAGAAAAATTTGACCAAAGGAAAAGTAAGTACAAAAGTGCACCAAATAAGTATGAAACAAGGCAAATTTAGCATAAAATGCAAAAATTCATTATAAAAATGCCAAAAGTAGCATGTTTTTGTTGATTTTAAATATCATTCTTAGTACATAAGAGATTAAATTAAATTTAACTAGATAAGCTATTGCATGATTATCAAACTATGATTTATTAGTTTTAGGACTGATATAGTCATGAGAGGTTCATTAATGTTCGATGGTGGTGCTGGAAAAATACATGTACTTCATACACCAATGATTTATACCAGTACGAATTAGAGCACAAGTGGTTAGATATAGATATTTGTGTCCCCAATTATTTGATCATACACCAATGATTTATACAGTATGAATGAGAGCACAAGTGGTTAGAAATGGATATTTATTTTCCCAACTATTTGCACATGCACTATCATGATTACTACTTGAAGAAAACATTATTTGATTGTATTAGAGGGCCTTCTGTGTTGTTTCACCCATCAAATTGAGATAACTTCTACCAAAGAAAAAACAAGTATAAAAACACTCCACATATGTACTAGATAATGAAAATTCGGTATAATATATCTAAAGTCAAGTACTAAATTTGATATTAAAAAAACATATTATTTTGTTCAAATATGGTATTCAATATGAAAGTAAAATAAGATTGTGCTGAGGATACAATATCAATGTTGCAAACATGTTTCTCAGTGTGCTATTAAGATATGCAAGCATGTTGAGACCCATTTTGAAATACACACATATAAAACTCAAGTATTTACTAGTAGAACATGTGTATCTCATTATTTGCTCGGCAAAATATGTTTTGATTGTTTGGGATGGTCTAATATATTATTTCATCCATACAATTTGATAAATTAGGTCATTCCCTGCAATATTCAAGTCCAAATGAATTATTTCACCATAAACAATAGTATTTTTCACTAGTAGTTATATTCTTAACCATTTGAACATGTTTGTATCCCAACCATCACTTGAAGAAAATACAATTTTGTTATTTTTGAATGGTCTAATATAATGATTCATCAATAAATTGAGGTAAATTAGGTCATACATGAATAAGTATATAATTACTATAATGCAAACAAGATGGTAAAGATGAGGTTTTGCATTTCTGTAGTTGAGTATTTAACTACCAAAATGAAGTACTATTTTACTAAAATGAGGTATTAACTTTATGTTATGTTGTATTACTTTATAAATTTTAGATATGATTCAACTTAATAGCTCTAGATTTTGTTATATTGGCACAACCAAGAAACACCTTTTTTTTTTCTTCAATGCAGGTGTCCAAATGAATTATTTTACCAAATACACTAGTGCTTTGTATTAGTAGTTGTATTACCAACCATTTTACTGTGGGCTTTCCACACCATTATTTGAAGAAAATATGATTTTATTGTTTTAGATGGTATCTGACAAGTAAATTAATGTAAATTAGGCCACACATCAAGTAAGTATAAAAACACTCAAATATAGTACTAGTTTTTAAAGATGAAGTATTTTATTCCTATTATCAAGTATGTATTTGCATAAGTGGAGCATTTGATTTTTGAATATGAGGTATTACTTTTTTTATTTGCATTATTAGTTTTATACATTTTAAATCATGCAATTTAACTATCATAGTCCTTGTTAAAGTGCTATAGCCAAAAATCAATGTTTTTTCTTACAATATTGATGTTGAACTAAAACAATTATCATATACAATAGTGCTATACACTAGCAATTGTCTCCATGACCACTTGAATGCATATGTTTCCATACTATTACTTTAAGAAAATATGGTTTCATTGTTCGAGATAGTCTTATATGTCATTTTCACCAACAATTTGAGATAAATTAGGTCATATGAGAAGTGAGTATAAAAATACTCTATTGCAGTATTAATTTCTTAAAATGAAGTACTTTGTTTCGAATATCAAGTATGTTAGCAAGCATGTATCTACATAAATGAGGTGTTGGTCATTTGACATGAGGTATTATTTTTCTAATTTATAGTACAACACAGAATGACTCCAAATATAAATTTGCCCAATGGTTGAAAAATAATAGTAATTTATGATTATTTTGAACACTAAAGGAATAGTAAAATATATTCATATATTGTATACAATTATGCATATGCAATGAAATGGTTGTTCTCGATCCTTTTCTATTGCTCCTTGATTTCCCTCCTTCATTCTCCAAATCCTTTTTACTTTTCTTTTTAATTGTAAAGAGAAACTTTGGAGCCCACGAAGGTTGAGCAACTCTTGTCAATTCTATTTCCACCCCCTCCTCACCATACCCTTTCAACCTCAAATCTTTGCTTGAACCCATTCCCAAATCCTAATGTGTATTGGTTGTTGGTTTCTCACTGAGTGGGCGAGCTCTTAACTGTTGTTGACTGCTAAAAGAATTAGGTCTTTTCGAATAGAAGAGAAGAGTGGAATTCTCAATTTCTCTATTGTTCGTATAGGTTATTCTCTTTTTCCACACACAACAAATGATAAAGTCTTGTCACAAGACCCATCAAGAAAAGGCTATCAATGGCCAAATGACAAAAAGAAGAAGAAGAAGATGATGATGATGATGAAGAAAGAAACTGTCTTAGTGTATCGGTGGGAGAAAGGAGTTAGCAAGGAAGGAGCAAGGTGGAGAGAAAGTTAGGGGATATAAATAGAGAAAAAAAAAAAGTGTTTGCATGTAAATTAAACTAAAACAAATGAGAAAATAAAACTTATGGGAGCATTTTGGTGAAATTAAGTGAGTAGGGAGTAAACTCTAAAAAAATATAAATGCTTTTTACTGAATTAAATATGTATAATAATTAGTAATTAAGTATAGTAAAATGTTATTAACTATGCTTGTGCTACACTTTTCTAGCCGTACACATTGCAAATGAGGTAAAAGCTTAGCTACTCTTTTCCAACTGTGGTAATTATTTTTTGCTATGAAATTATCTTCAGTTACTACAAATATAATATGTGGTACAAAAGCTATCAAATACACCACTATCTTTCGCCATAATTCAAAAGTGTAGTAGTATATAGTAGTTAATCACCACATTTTGAAAAACATAGTAAATTTTTAAATAATTTCTCACCGTAATTAAATGCAATAAAAATAAAATTATTTTAGGGGCTCTAGAGAAATTTTACTAATTAGCTACTTATTTTTATTTATACACATGCGCACTATGAGTTTGTTAAAACTAAAACTCTTGACCTTACACTTGTGCTACAGTTCTCTAGCCATAGATATTGCTAATACGGTAAAATTTTAGCTACACTTTTTCAACCATGGTAATTGTCTTTTATTAAGAAATTATCTTCAATTACTACGAATTTAATGTATGGTAAAATTGCAATCAAATACACAACTATCTTTCACCATAATTAAAAAGTGTAGTATGTAGTAATTAATCACCACAATTCGAGAAACACAATAAATACTTAAATAATTTCTAACCATAATTAAATGCAGTAAAAATAAAATTATTTTGGAGGCCTTTTAGGAGTTTCACTAGCTAGCTACTTATTTTTATTTATACATATGCACACTGTGAGTTCAGTAAGACTAGAACTCTTAACCTTACACTTATATATGTAAAGATGATGCCAACTTTGTTTCTGATTGGTTGATTTAAATATATTTAATTAATTAATCAATTTTTTGATTGTAAAAATTATTGAAGGCAAATTTTTATTTTACCTCAAAACTTGGGTTTTTATACTATTTTACAGGACTTTGCTAACTAGCTAAATTAAGTATTTGATTAACTAATTAAATATTTTTCAATAATAAATGCAGAAAAAAATTTAATTTTCCTCTAATTGTATTAACTAATCATGAGTAATTAAGAATTTTTTGGAGGGTTTTAATTGTTAATTTAGAATTCAATTAATTAATTATATAGTTTTTAATAATAAAAATTGAAAGCAATTTTTTTTTTACCTTAAATATTATTGATTGAACATAGCTTTCAATACATTTTACCTTTTTCGTTTTTTTAAGTGAAAATTTTGATTTAAGTTCTTAATTTTTGCTACCAAATTTTTATAAGTTTAGTTGTTTTTAATTCACTAATGAAAAAATGTGGTAAATTTTCATCTTTTTGCCACAATTTATGTAAAATTATAGTAACTATATTATTTGCCACACATAAAAATTGTAGTAAATAAATATATCTTTTACTATGATAAGACGAAGTTTAGTATTTAATATCAGTTTTACCATGCATTTAAAATTTTATACTACAGTAGAAAAATCATAGTAAATAGTCTTTTTTTATGGTGCTATTTGTGGTGAAGTAAAAAATATTGTAGCAAAAAGTATATTTTCTTGTAGTGAAATTAAAAATTGAAGTAGAAAGTTAAAACTATAAAGTAGGTCCCAAAAAAAAAAGGAGAGAGAGAAAAAATAGTAGAGATAAACAAGAAAAATAGAAATGGACAATAAATTGAGATCAAAGTTTTTATTCCAAATTTATTAAAATGTCATTATTGTATTATTCCAGGTCATCTAATTGGACTAACAAGATTCAAATCATGCTAGAATATTTGTTGTTCACCAAATTTTGAAATTTGTTCAAAAAAATATTATGTTATAAAATAACCGAAAATAAAAAAAATTTAAAATTACAAAGATCTATGAAATAATGTAGGTCAATAACGATTTTATTCCATGCTTGAAAAGATTTTTTGAGTTGATAGTGGCATGACTAATTGAAAAGGATAAGCCCTCCACCTGGTTAGTTCAAGAATATAAGAAAAAAATTTAGGTGTTGCTACCAAGGCAATCAAAATGACTAGTTAAAAAATTATCCTTCAAAATTTTACAGTTACTACCAAGGTGACCAAAATGATAAGTTAAAATATTATAAAAAACAATAGACCTTGTACCTCATAATGTAAACTCTCTTGTATGAATTTCCATCATCCATAACTTAAAATAAACAGAATCTAAAAATAAAATACTTTATAATTTATAAAATAATAGATAAAATACATATAATGTATATGGTCCATAGACACACCATTGCGTGTTGTGTGGTGTGTCCTTTTCTATTGTGTATATATATGTATATATTACTATGAATATTACTACTAATATATAAGAGGGGATGACCTTTGCTAAAGTAAATTTTGTACCAACAAACGCTACCCCCCCTCTCTCTCTCTTTCCCCTTCTTCCTACTCTTGTGCTTCTTCACTTTGCCATATTTAGCTATTCTCTTCCATGTTCCCCTCATGTGCGGCTTTGCTCCAAGGAGTCATTATGAATATGATATGACAGTAGACTTTGAATACCTATTCCACCCTCTCTCACCGCCCACCTCCACTTGCTTCTCCACCACTCATCGAACTAGGTTCAACGGACCTACATCGGAACACATTGCAACTTGCTACGAGGTATGTGGTGTTGTTTGCCTTTGGTGGTGGAGGGTTTGGTGTCATTGATAAAGTGTTGGTGGAGGCGGCGCCGATGATAGAGTGCTCAAGGGTGGCAACGCTAGGCCGAGTGCACTAGCTATCAAATAATAATGCCAAAGGTACACTTACACATATTCTTTCTCTTGATTTCTTTTCTCTTTTGTTATTCTAGGAGAGAGTGTGCTTTTAGTTTTTTCATAGGAGTTGGATGGTATGTGTTAGAATTGTGGTGATTCTTGTAATTCTTTGGTATGAATCTTGTGGTGCAAACAGGAAAAGCAAGGATAAAGCTAATGTTTTGTTATGATTACATGTATGAAGAAAACCTTTGGTTTTTTCTTTTGTAAAAGTAAAACTTTGTTGGCTCTTGATTTCTTGGCATAATGGAGTATGTTGTTATAAGGGCATAAAATTGGATTTAGGAATTTGATTTATAAATTTGATTAATTTCTTGCAAACATGTTTTTCTATTACAAGCAGTGTGAATAATGGTGCAATATCCTAAAAATATAGAGCGAAATTTGTGGTCTTTTGAATGTGGATACAATCTTGACAAGATAGTTCTATGTGAATTACTAGGTAAGCTAATCCAATTTGTATTGACCCAAATGTAATTTTTTTTTTATCATTTTTAAATGGAATGTTAGCATGCAAAATCAAGACACAAATTGCTAAGATATTTGATTCTAATAAAAAGTTAAATAGAGACAAAAGGAAAAGAACTTGACTTAATTATTTAGCCATTATGAATTCTTTGGCTATAATCATGGTAAGGAAATGGTTAAATCTCTTCTAACAAGTGAAGCTTAAGGAGATATTGTTTTCATGAAAAATAGAAGTTAGCTATGAAGTTTTTGTTGAGATTCATGAGGTTGTTATATTATATTGTTGCCTTCAAATGATTTAGGAAGGACTTCCACTCTTCCATTTCATTACAAGGTCATTTGGGCAATTTTTGTTGTTGGAATAGTGCCCTGCAAGCCAATAACAGTGGTCTTATAAAAGCTATTTTCTTGTAAAAATAATCTTGACTGAATGATATTCTTTATATAGCTATCTTCATCTTATGCTTTATTTCACTTTATTGGCATTTGGATGAAGTCTTTAGATTATCTTAGACTACAAGACTTGGTTCGGTGACCATGGAATAAGTCAAGCATGGTCGTGATCTCAAATCTTCCAAGTTATAGGATCCTATGAGATGGGGTATCTAAGATCCGGATAGACTTGCACTAACGATGCATAAATCCAAAAGTTGGATATTGCTTCGTTTCATGAACAACTGTATAAGATACGAGTGTTTGTTAGAGAACAAGACACTGAAAAATCACTGAAAAATACACTAGATAGCCATAGTAGCAAGTCGGTAGTGGCAAATTTTCCCGCTTATGCTAGTACATATTATTAGTCCTTTGACCTGAGGATCCATGGTAACCTTCTATCCGGTCCTCATACTTTGACTCTTCCTTGACCATCCAATGGATCTTTTGGGTTAAGATTGGATATTAGCTACTTGGCATGGAGATTTGTGAGATCTAAGATGGTATCTTACTCCTCACAATTGTGAAGAGCGAGTGCATCTCCTATGTATTCTATAATAATTGATTCCTAAACATCCTTGCACAAAGTGGTCTAACAATTTGGAAAAGGAGTTTTCCAAAGGTGAGGTCACACAAAGAGATCGAATATTGAGAATAGAGACATAGTATCAAGGCTATTAGGGAACATATAAATATCTTACCCTAAGTCTGTTTCGAGAGATAGGAGATGGAAGAACTGTATTTGCATGGTACGCGTAGAGCTATGATGGTTCTCCAAAATATTCATTTTGGCTAATTAGTTGGGCTTTATGGGCTTGAGGTTAGACATCGACCATAGAGATTGTGTACTCTTTAATTAATTAGATTAATTAAATTGAGTCGATTAATTTAAAAAGAGTTTTAAACTAAAATGAATATAAGATATTCAAAAGTCACAAAGAGTTGTGAGTCCATGTCCAATGAATGGTAGAACTTATTAGATCATATCCAAAAAAGTCAATTAGCTTCGTAATTGATGGAGAAAATTTTTCTAAGTGTTAGAAAATTAACTTATAGTGGATCAATTTTATGGTACCAATTTTCAAGGTCATTTTTGATTTGATTAATTTAAGTGTTAAATTAATCAAATAATTTAAGGAGTTAAATTAGATTAATAATTAAGGAGTTAATTATTTGGTGCCAATATGACCATCAATTGATCAACGTAAGCTTAAGAGTTAATGAGAAGAATGGATTTTGGAGGGAAAATTCAAACGAAGAGTCCATTTGAATTAGCATCTTAATTAATTTGAAATTAGATTTCAAATGTAATTAAGTGCACATGAAATTCAAATGAGATTTGAATTTACTTTACCACCCCACTTGGCCGCCCCTCCTCATGGAAGGTGTGATGCCACCTTGATATCACACCATTCAATATCTATATATAGATATAGAGAGAGGATCGGTCATCATCACAAGTGGAGTGAAGAATTAGATTTTTTGCATTTTCCTCCAAAACCTCTTGCAAGCATTGCATTTATGTGTTGAAAGTTTTGTTCTCTTCTTCTTCCCAACCTAAAATTGGCCTCCACCACAGTAAATCTTCTTTATTATTCCAACTTATAGATTGGAGATTTTGGAAGATTTGATTGGTGTGTGGATTATAACAATAGACACAAACAAGAGAGTTTGCTTGATTTGGAGATTTACCTGCATAGAGTCCGATTTGGAGATTTTCTCTAGGGTGTTCCAAAAAGCTTTTTGATCTAAATTTTTTATAATGAGTTCTTCAAGGTGTTGAGAAGCTTCAATAATTTTCTCAAAATTTTTGGAGGAGTTTTGTTTGGACAATTTTCGCACTCTTCCAATTCCACTAGTGGCAGACTGTTTCTAGAATTGTGAAGAGTTCACAAGTCTCTCCTTGAATTTTGCTTTTCAAGGTAATACTCTCTCCAAATTTGAATCCCAAGCATAATTTAATCTTTGGTATGCTTGTAAGCACTCATTAATTTCATGCTTTTTAAGTTTTGATAATTGAATCCTAGTGCGTTACTTGCTTTCATTTGTTTAATTAGATTTATGAGGAATCTATCAATAGGATATATTGATCCTATCTTAAAATCTTCCATTTTCTACTTAATTCCAAAGGCAAATCAGGAGATCAGGAAATTATACTCAACAACTCTGTCACATCTTACTATTTGCTCTCGTTGAGGGTACATGATACTCTTTTATGCATTTATATCTTTTGTTATGTAGCATTAAAATGAGAAAAAGAGACAAGCCTGCTACCTACCTCTTCTTCTTGTGATATCTTCCCAGCGTTTGATTTTGTCTAGAAGATAAAATTTTAATGAACTTTTTTTGTAAAACAGCATCGTGCCTCATGTCATAAGGTTCCATTTAAGAAGTTTTTGTATATAAATTCGTATACTTGATGAGATTAGAGTTTGCAAGATGTCTGGGAGGTAGCCTATTCTTTGTCATGAATGATGAGCCAGAACTAATTCCTATGGGAAATTTCTATCTTGTTCGGCTAAATTTTTATGATAGTGGTGATTAAAAAGGTTTGGAGTACGACAAAAATTACATTAAGGTAAAATAAATCAATATATAAATATGTATTCGTGTGTGCAGCTATTAGACGCATGTTTTCTGTAAAAATATACATATGTGATACGAATATATAGAGATTAATTTGGGTGGGACAAGTTTTAATTTTTAAATTGATTACTTAACCTAGAAATAGAGCGTTACAATATTTCTAAAGTGCCCTTATCTATATTTGTAGATGTTGCATGAAGAACAAATAAGTTGAACGTATCATTTTATTCTAAAATAATTTTTAATTAATTTCAAAATAAAATCGAACATGCGTCACACGCTTCAACCAACTCTTCTAAATAATTTTCTTTTTTCAATTGCTTCTCCTTCTATAAAAGATATTTCGTAAAACCAATCAAGATGTTTTTATAAATAATTTTAAAACTTTTTTCGATTCTTTTAGTATTGTAATAGTCTTTTAGTTTAAAAAAAAAACAATCTTATCACTAAACAAACAAAAATAACACATTCAGTGGGCAATTTAGCACCGTCCGCCAACTAGTAAATATATAAGCAATAACATTTCCTTCTGCGCCAGGTGCCATGTGCCGTGTGCCATGTGCCAATCCATCCTCCAAACAAGACATGGAAGTATCATTTATCAATCCATGCTCTATCAGCCAAAGGGCTGTGACGCCGTGGTCGAGGGAATGAAAATCACCCAAACACAGCTTAGCCGGATTAAACTTAGAAGTGTCGCCAATAAAAATGAGCCCCCAAAACACACCACTCCCTCGTCTTTCTCTCGGTTGAATCTAATGCCTGACAGCCATACTTTTCTCGCCTACTAATCGTGGCGCAAAGCAATCCCATCACCCGGTATCGCAATTTGGTAAATTTTCTGCTTTTTTAATTTGAATTTTATTTATATGTTGTTTTCTTGGGGTTTGAGCTTCCCTTTTAATTCTCGCATAGATACAAGCTGTGCGTGCCCTGATATGTTTTATGTATTTTTTTTTGGCTCTCTTCTGTAATAAGCCGCTATATTGCAGTAAAAATACCCTGATATGATGGTCTGTAATTTCGCTGTTGTTGGTTTCTATGTCGTTTGCTAAGTGTTATACCCCCACCTACCCACCCACGCACACATATACATATATTTGCATATATCTTTGTGCCAAAATATATTTGATTCTGTGTTATTTTTCACCTATTTTATGCTAATGCAGATGTTCTATGCAGTTTGTTTTGTACTTTTGTCACAGATAACCATTTTCATATATCTTCTTTTTTCTTGCCTTTGGTTTGCTTTTCTTTTTTGACTTTTGAGCAGTTCTTTATCGCATATTAATATACAGTGTTCTAAAAGGCATACGAGTCTTGGGTGTGGGTTCATATGTTTAAATTAAAAATTTTATAAAAACTGTTTAAAAGTAAACCAATATATTAAAATATATTAGTAGAAAAGATTGGGAAATAAAAAAAATGAGTATAAAAGGCGGAATATACTATGAAATAAATGAATTTTTTAAGTTAATGTACAAAAAAGAAATTAGAGATTTTTATTATTATTAATAAAATAAAAGCTTTCTAATACAAGGCTAGAATAAAAAGAAAACACTACATGCATAACTAGCATAAAAATAAGCAAATCCTTTTAAAACTCAATAGGCTGTTTGAGAATCATAAAACAAAAGTTAATTTTGGAGAAGAATAGAAGCAAAAAACTGCTGAATAGATTTTCTTTTATATTCTTTCTCTAATTTGACTCTTGGTTTAGTACTTTCAGATTTAAAATGTTGATTGTCACAAATTTAGGCTCCTATGGCCTATTCTGGAAAAAAATATTGATATCCCTCTATGACAAATGCCGTATGACTTGGGGAGCAAAATTTTGTATGCTTCAAGGGCTGAGCATCCATCCTCAATGCCCAGGCATATACTCATAGGATGAATGCCTGCTTCTATATTGCAAGGAATATTTGGAGTGCCACACTTCATGATGCTACTTAAACCTGCCCTGCAGGTGCCTTTCAGAACATTGTTAATGAACGAAACCTTTGGATGAAAATTACTTTGATAGAATGAATTGAATGTGTCAAAATCAATCGCCTTATTTTTGATTGAGACAGGATGATTGATCTGTGATCTATACAATTATTAGTGGGAGTTTGACCAGGAATCTAAGAATTCTGAAAGAGATCTGTGCTTTGTCCTGTAAATAGCGCATAACTGATTGTTGTGCAAAAGTTATTTACGTAAAATATGAAGATCTTTGCTTCACCTTCAGACTTAAATAAGAAAGCTTTGCTTGCTTGCAATTTGGAATTATACTTCTTTTTGGGAAAAGTTGTACTTTTTTCCAGCGCATTTGTGATCTCCATTGTGGATAATAAAGGAAAATAATACTCCCTTCATCTCAAAATTATTGTCCTAGTTTGACGTGACATGAAAGTTGTAGATAAGACTTGAAAAAATAGAAGTTTTTGTTTCTTGACAATTTTGCGCTTCAAAGTAATGATTTAGTGTTAGTGAGTTACATCATTAACCCACGAACACTAAATCACTACTCTAAGTTAGAGAGTGATTTTGGGTAAAAAAGGTTCTCCAATTTAGGTTAGAGGTGCAATCGAGCTGAGTTTGGGCAAAATTTAGCTCGACCTCGAAATATATATATTAAGCTTGAGCTCGAACTTGATGAGTCTAAAATTTTAAGCTCAAGCTGAACTCAGCTCGGCTTGGCTTGACAAAGCTCGAATTAACAAATGAATTACAAAAAATTGCAGGTAGCTTGAGCTTGAACTTGAAATGAAAAAATAATAATATAATATATATTAATAAAATAAAAATAATATTTCATTATATACTGACTCGCGAACTAGATCACAAGTCTCAAGCTTAGATACAGACGGCTCAATATCGATTTGAATTAGAGCTCAAGCTTGATTGAGCTCGACTTGAGTTCGAACTGTTCTCGAGCTCGACTTGAGCTAACCCGAGTTTGGCTCGTTAAGTTCGCGAACTGGCTAGACTCGTTTGGACCCCTAATTTAGGCAATTGAGCTATATTTTCTAGTATCCCAAAATAGGGATTCAGATCAACAAATCTAAGACATTGTACATAGGAGAATTAGTAATGGAGCTGTTGTCTTGAACGTGTTTCTTTCACAATTTTTGAATTAAAGAAATATTCATAATGATCATTCCCAATAATCCCTAGGCATATATTGTTGCATATTATTCACAATGCATAGTTAGGGTGTATCCATACATTCATTTGGATGAACAATTGGCATTTTCATTAGTTGCTATCCTAGCCACCAAAGATAGGAGTTGTGCCTTTTCACTCTCAACTACTAGAGGCCATAGTAATAAGAGAGAAAGATTTCCAATAATATTGCAATGATGATAATGTTATACAATGATAGCATGATCAGAGAAGTGACATCAAATGTTGTCCTTTGTTCTTCGCTTTCTAATATCTATTTGGATCCTCATGTTGCCAGGTGGTTAGAGTTTCATTGGGTTTTTGTTTGAATGTATCTGCATACATGGAATTATCATTTAGTTACTTTTTCTAAAAAGGGACATATAAACTTCTCTTAATTCTTAACTCTCATTTGAACATGGCCTTAATCCAATTCTTGGTTAGATCTCATATGAATTTGTATAAATTTTCGTGTTGCTAATTGTGTTAAAACTGTGAAGACATCAGATGGTATTGGAGAGTATCTAACTGGGTATCTGGCTTAGCATACTTAACTCACATTTCCGTGTATTGGTTCTACATTTGGTCCTTACTTACTTGGGAAGTGCCCATGCAAGAAATTATGGATTCATGTTCATTATTATATGTTACATTGGGTACTTATTTTGCATATTCAGAATCTGTTTCATCTCAAATAGCTACATCCTAAGGCAGATTAAAGAGGAGAATTTTGAAGGCTTCCATATACAAACATATTGGATATTTTGTTATAGCTTCACAGGTTACTTGATTCATGTAAAACCTGTGAACTTAGCTGTGTGATTATATAGGTTTCCCTTAATAGTTGTATAAATACATGACACATCCCTCATCCCTCATCCCTTCTCATTCCTACTTGATAGTAGAGCGTTTTGATACCAACTCAGAATTGTTGTTGTCTTCAGGTTTCTTATTCGTTGGAAATGGAGGCAACATCTAGAGGCCATGGTAAGAAAATTGACAAAAGAAGGCGTAGTTGGTCAATTAAGGAAGAGGAAGTTTTGATCGTTGCATTGAAAGATATCATATCCAAAGGCTGGAAATGTGAAAGTGGTTTCCGAACAGGATATCTAAGGTTACTTGAACGGGCTATGGTAAAAGCTTTTCCAAGTATAGATATTAGGGCTGAGCCTCACATAAATTCCAAGCTTCATGTTTGGAAAAAATATCATGGATCCCTGGCATCCATGCTTGGAGTTAGTGGTATTACTTGGAATGAATCAGCCAAAATGATTGATGCTCAGGATGATGCCTGGGATTTGTATGTGAAGGTACATTTTATTTTATTGTAGATTACCTTTTTAAAAAATGACAATATATTGCATATTCTAATTTATTGCTTCTGCTCTTTGCTATGGCCCCTATTAAATTTTCTCTCCGAAAATGTTAAGGTCGCACATGCTCCAATATAATAGTGTTTGAAACTTTTAAGATGCTTGAAGTCTGTGCAAGTAAGATTTTATGTCTAGAGATGGATAAGCATTTTATAAAGAAATCTTAGTTGATCTAATTAATCTAAGAATTCACCATTTTAGTGTTATTGATCAGGAAGAGCTCTATGGCTTTCTGTACATCTTCCCAAATTAAAAAAGAGTCAAATGATAAATGAAGTAGAAAGTGGGAGAAGATATAACATAAACTCTATTATATTGAGTTTCCTAACTTAAATAAAGATATTTCTGCCTGTCAAAATAGTGCTAAGGCCAACTAGAATTGTTTTCTTAACTGACAAGGATGAGATGTGTGCTGTTTCAGCGGCTTGCTCTAACATTATTCAAAAATTATGATTTTCAGACAGATAGCAATGCTCGCACAATGAGATATAAGCCTTGGCCATTTTACCCTGATTGGTGTGAAATATTTGGCAAGGATAGAACTGCTAGGGAAAATGCTGAAGATTTTGTTGATGTTGTCCAAGAAATGGAAACAAATAAAGGGAAAGAGAAAGAAGCAGCAGCAGAATTTGGATGCGTCTTTGAGGGACTTGATGAAAATGAGATGTCTGTGTGTCAACCTCAAAGTAACGGGACTGAAAAGAAGCAAGTTCCAGAGAAAAGAAAGTTGTCCGAATGTTGTTCAGATCCTTTTGTCGGGGCCATTAATGTTTTCTGTGACAAACTAGATGCGAGGTTTGAAGACATTGCCAAAAGGATCGGGTATGAGTATGATGTATCGAATGCTAGGAAAGAAGTGTATGCTGCACTTGGGAGGATTCCAGGGCTACTGATGCGAGACAAGCTGACTGTGGCCAAGTTTCTTGTCAACAGAACTGGAGACTTGGACCTTTTCTTCAGCCTTCCAGATAAGGATAGAGCTGAGATGGTTAATATGATATTAGCTGGCCAATACTAATTTGATGCTACTGTGGTGCTTTAAGAGTGATGTGGTTGTGGTATATCTGGACTTGAAGATCTATCCTCATTTTCACCTGAAGCTCATTCTCCATTGCAATTCATTGCCAGATTTGTACGTTCACTATTGGCTGGCTGCTTCACCAAAGTTTAATTGGTTGTAAATTTCTAGACCATGTGCTGCTATGATTGTGTTTAAGGTGCTTCTCATATTATTAGGTTTTTGGAAATTGTTATAGGGATACCATCGTGATCGTGTTACTGATGAAGTGTTTTCATGTTTGCTGAGAAAGTCTCCAATCACTCTTCGGTTTGGAACGGACAAATTACTAATCCCAATCCTAATCATCATGCAGGGAGTCGATTTATAATAACATGCTTGAAAAGTATAAAAACGACCAGCATAACATAAATAAATATTTGTTCCACTATGGCACCAAGCAGAGATTTTCTGTTTAACCTCAGAAATAGTATCCATAGAGGCTATGTTTTGTAGCTGTTCCCTCCAAGCATATATAAGACGTAGAATGAGTAATTACCATTGGGTCATCCAATATATTGATATGAGGAATTTATTGAAGAAAAGGAAAAATGGAAGAACTGTGAAGATACGAAAATTAAAATGCATAGTTTCTTCACTAAAATCAAGTTAGGGATTTAACAATTTCAGATTTTTAGGAAGGGCTTGTGTACCAAGAGAAGAAGACAGTAGATTTTGCCAAGTCACACTTCGGCTAACTGCATTTGAAACTTCCAAAGATTACATTAATTTGTAGAGTTTGGTTTACTCTTGATGAGGTTGAAAGTCATTTATAGTGAATAGGGTTGTATTTGGGCTGATTTGATCAGGGAGGTCAAATGATCCAAAAGCAATATTCTTCGAGGTCTGAGATTTACAACGAATAACAAACGTTAAGCTAGCTGGGTGCCCTCGGCGAAGGCACTCCGACGCTCAAGTTCTGGTCGAAATGAGGTAATTGAATAGAAAAGTAAGAGTGTATAGTATATATATCATTACTTGGAGTGCGGCTGGCAATGAAGTATTTATAGCCTTCTCCTGATAAATAATATGTCTAAAATGCACTTGTCAAGTGTAGAGAGCTCTTATCATTGCCTAGGGGTTGTTGGTTATTTTCAATTTCGGTACAACTTCATGTGGCATCATCTCTTGGTTTCTAGGAAGAATAGTACTTTGGTGGTGTACCTCTTTGTCAAAGTTGGTGGTAGAGACTATACTGGGGCAGCATGTGTCATTAATGTGGAGGTATGTTGTATGTCAAAGCATTGAATGCGGCAAGGATATAAGTTAGCGCCGGAGTGAGTACTCTGGTCGATAACGATCGAGTAGACAAAGTGGTCGACCAATGGTATGGTTGACTGGGCAAAGTGGCTTGAAGCCTCCCAATGGGTATGGACAAGAACAATCCACTCGACCAGGTGGTTATGGTCCAGTGATCCGGCCCAGCCAAGTTTAGAAGCATTATTGGGCTATGTATGTTAAGTGGGCTTAGGAGCCCTCTCTGAGGTCGATAGCTTGTTAGGTTGGGCTATCCCATATCAGGAGTCCCCCTTTACTCGTGATCCTAATTGAGCTTGTCGATGAGAAGGAGTAGGGAGTAGATAACTGAGCAATAGTTATGACGATTATGTGTATTCGGCCAGGGTTTTTGAATAATCGACTAGGATTTTTGAAATTTTGACTAGGGTTTCTAGTGATTTTGTGCATTTAATGAGTTAGTTATATTGTAGAATACGAAGTGCCAAGAGGCAGCAGTGCAATTATTACTATCGCTTAGGTTCCCGCATCAAATGCCTATAAATGTGAGGGGTATAGAGACCTATTTTACATTTTTGTTGAATCCTTTCTAGTTGAGTTCTTGCTTTCAAAGCTCTCTAAATCTTTTCTGCACTTAGAGTTTTCAAGCTACCCGCTGTAAGTTCTTTTGCCAGCTTGTGCTTTCTTTTATTTTTCTTTGCAAAGATGTCTAGTATTTCAGATAGTGAAAACACTAGGTTTGAGGGTGTCCATTTTCAGGGGAAAATTGGGTTTGATAATGCATTAAGAGTACGCATGAGAATAGTTCTGATAGTTCATCAAGCGACGATAGCTCAACCTCGAGTAGCTCAAGCATGGAGGTTGCTTCTGGGAGTGAGGCTGGCCCAAGTGAGGCACTTACATTGTGCGGTCAATTATTCATGCTAGACCATTATAGTGAAATAGTCTCTAAAATCTCCCTTGCTAACTTAGTTTGAATGAAGGAGATGTACCACATTCCTAATGAGTACGAACTTTTGGTGCTTGGGCCTCGACGTAGGATGCATCAACCTCTAAGGGGATGCATAATAATGTTTGAGGAGGGGTTGAGGTGTGGCCTTAGATTTTCTTTAGCACTAGCCATAGTCGACCTCTTGGTGGGCCTCGAGGTCTGATAACCCAACTTATTCCCAACTATTTCGTCACCATTTATAGTTTTGATATGCTGATGTATTTGTTCGACCAACTAGCCACTTTTGCCAATTTTTCGAATCTATTCCATTTACTTATGCCTCGAAAGTGGAGTAGCAGTGAGAAGTCCGGCTTCTATTATTTGATGGTGCATCCATATCTAAAATTCCTGGTAGCTTTCTCCTTCTCATATGGCCAGGAGTGGAAAAAACACTTTCTTTATGTTTGAGGACCCAGAGAATTTAATATTCCGAGGGACTGGTGGAGAGGGCCTATGGAAATACTAGGGAACCAAAAACCTAGTTAGTGTAACACATTTATTCAGGACCTAGTTGAATTTGGGCATATGGAGGTTTTGATTTTAACTGAAGAGAGGTGTCTGGTGTTGGCTGGCCTATCGCCAGTTGAGCTCGATTTACCTACGGGCTATCGGCTTGGTAGAGATCTTCGTCAATTGTACTAATAACATATTTCTTTCTGCTCAATTTTGATTGATTTGTTTTATCTTTTGTTGGTAGATCGAGAAGAGGTAATGGCCTATAGTCAAGCAGAAGTTGCAGCATAAGTGCAAAGGAATGAGGAGCGCCATTGAGCGACTGCTCAATAAAGGCCTTTGCAGTGAAACCTATTCCGTCAACTCGATCGACCACTACCCCCGCTGTGCCTAGATTGAACAGATGCCCTCGCTCTAACCCGTTCAATTTGAGGAGTGTGTTCAAAGTAGCCCCATAGGTCGAGGCAAAAGATTAATGACTGAGTAAGAAGGGTCAATGCCCAATAAGATGATAGGCGACAAAGGTAAGTTAAAGGTGGTGACAGGCAATGACTTGTTTGGCAAGCATGGTGATGGGGTGCTGTTTCAATTGCCCTAGTTGGAATTGCCCCACTTCAGGCTCAACCCCACCATGGAGGTGACTGATTCGACCTCCGTCTATAATCAGGGATGGCGAGCTCCGATGCTCTCAAGTGGATGGTGACTGGGCTCTTTTCCAAAGACTAGCGGAGACTCATGCAGCTAAGTTAGGTTGGAGCGCTCAAGGCTCTAGCCTACCATTGCAATTTGGTAAGTGTGAGGTTAACTGTTTCTCATCGAATTCTTGTTTCACAAAGTTGTATTGTTCACTGATGCTCTGTGTTTCAGTTGAACCAGCTGGGGTATAACTTTTACTGCAAGTTGGAGTTGGCCTTGGCTGATCTAGAGTAGCTACAGGAGAGAGAGGATGTAGAGACCCTCAAAGTTCAGCTCGAATCTTCCCAACTCTAAGTTGACCAGCTGACAAAGGAAATGACTAGCCTCTGGAAATAGCTGAATTCTAAAGATTAGCAGCTATTGCAGGTGGTTGAGGAAAGAAGTTGAATGGACTCCATGCTGAAAAAGGCTCACTTGGACATGTAGGTGAGCTACTCTTTTGGTCAATCGGCTGGATGTGTAGATGCGCTTGAGGAGGCTCAGGAGGCTTTTGCTCAATTGCCCCTATAATACGGCGAGATATGGCAGAATAATTTATATTGAGCTCAGCTTTCCAGGACACGAGTATAATTATGTCAATTGATGATGCTCACGATGTATTCTAAAAGGTAGTAAAGCAGCTCGAGCATTTAGACTACACCTTTTAGGCTGAGGATAAAAACAAAATAAGCCCTGCATTAGATGATAAATTACAACCTTACTCAGAATCTAAGGAGGGTGGGGTCGATAGGGCTAAGGAGAAAGGTACTATGACCAATGCCTTTGTTGAGCTAATGATTGAAGACCAACAGATATAGGCTGAGGTCTAGGCAAAGTTGGCTAAGTTGGCGAGTGAATTCGCCTTTGTCAAGGACCTTACCATCCAGTTGAGAGATGAGCAGGTCAACATTGCGCAGTATATGCTGCGCTCAACTAACTTCATACACGATGTTGCGGGGCCTTCTCAACCACCTCAAGCCATTCAATTGCTCGTATCTGCAATGCCTGAGCCTAACTAAGACTAGCAGGAAGGTGACTAAGCTGAGTCGTGCCATACTTGATATTCAAGCTATTTGCTGTTATTGCCGCTTTACTTTTCTTTTCTTTTCTTTTTTTTTTTCTGTAATAGATATGTCATTGTAATGACTATTCAATGAATGAAAGATCTTTTTCCACCTCTTTATTATCGAATGAAATGAATTTCACATGTTTCTTATCGAATGCAACTTTACTGTTGTGATTATATGGGTGGATAGTTGACAACCTTGTTATTTATCCATAAAATTTAACACAACATTCAATAACTTTGTCATCAATTTTAATTAGTGTTGAGAGATATGCATGGTCTTGTCAAAGTATGCTAAACTTTAGAATCAATTTTCATTATTTTATGATCGACTACTGGGTCAATTATTTAGTTTGGGCTAAAAAGCCCAGTGTTTGTAGCGAATAGCTATTTTGAGTCAACTACATGGTCGATTTAGAACTATAGTTTGGCATTGTAAAGCTTCTTTTGCGTTAACTATGGGGCCGACTTAAAATTTGATTGGGCAACTAAAGCTGCTTTTCTATTGACTATGGGGTTAACTTGAATCTTGGGCGGCAGCATGAAGCTTCTTATTCATCAACTACGAGGTTGATTTGAAACTTAGGTGAAAGTGTGAGGCTGTTTCTTCATTGACTACGAGGTTAAATTGGGACTTGAGTGGCAGTGTAGAGCTGCTTATTCGCCGACTACGAGATCAACTTAGGACTTGAGTGGTAGTGTGGAGCTACTTATTTGTCAACTATAGAGTCAACTTGAATCTTAGGCGATAGCATAAAGCTGCTTATTCGTTGACTATGGGGGTGGACTTGGGACTTAGAATAGTGCAAGGTAGATATAACTATGACAATGTAAACAAATAGTGGTAGTGCTGTTGGGACTTTATTCATATCAAAGAATATAAGGAAGATTACAATGTGCTTTAATATATAGAATTTCTTTAGATTGATGGCGTTCCATGGGCAAGAGAGCTCACCACCACCCATATTAGCAAATCTGTGGGCATTATGCTTTGATACTTTCACAATGGCATGGGGTCCCTCCCATTTTGGGTCGAGTTTGCCAACATTCTTGAACACCTCCACCTTTTTGAGAATGAGGTCTCCAATCTTAAAACGGTGCAGTTTGACCCCTTTTATTATAGTTGTCCACCATTTTCAACTTATAGCGTTGCATAGTATTATAAGCTTCTTGCCTTTGCTCATCGATAGTCTCGAGGTCAAGCTTCCTTTCTAATGTGTTTCTGAGTAGGTGAAAGTGAACAACTTGAGCTATATGTTGAATGCGTTCTGAGGGAATAATTGCCTCGGACCCATAAACCAAATTGTAAGGACTGTGACTTATGGCTATTCGGAGAGTTATCCTATATTCCCACAACACTTCTGGGAGGTCATCCACTTAGCTCTAGCCAGTTTCCTGTATCCTGGCTTTCAAATCATTGAGGATTGTTCTGTTTGTCACCTTTGTTTGGCTATTTGATTGAAGATTGCTCACTGAAGTAAAGTGTTGGGTGATTCATAAGGCTTTGCACCAATTTCTGGGACTTCTGCAATGAAACTAAGTCCTATTATCTGAAATAAGGATTTTAGGTAAACTAAAATGATAGATGATGTTTTTCTAGATGAAAATCTTAATAGCTGCGTTTGTTATCTTCAAAACAACTTAGACCTCAACCTATTTGGTAAAATATTCAATCGCCACAATTATGAATTTTTGTTGACTTTTTGACTTCGACAGCGAGCCCAAAATGCTAATCCCTCACTGATTGAATGGCCAAAAAAATTGGACATTGACCATAGGTGCGATGGGTTGATGCAGCAAGTTTGAATAAACTTGGCACGATGAATATTTTTGAGCAAAATCCCCAAAATCTTTCAATAATGTCGGCCAAAAGTATCCACACCTGATTATCTTCTGTGCAGGGATCTTTCCTTGAAATGGTTCCCACATAGACCTACGTGGATATCCTACAATACTTCATGAGCCTGGTCGGGATCTAGGCACCTTAGGGGTGGTCCTAATATCAACCTCTTATACAATTGGCCATGTTCATCCAGTGCAAACTTGGTAGCCTGTCCTCAGAGGCGTCGGGCCGTATTTTATTTTTAGGGACAATGCCATTACTCAAGTAGAGTTTTATTGGGTCCTACCATAAAGAAACTATCTCCTTAATGCTCTATACTAAGTTCTCCTTGAGTGGGTGGATCGATAGCCAATCGATGACTAGAAATGTTATCATCTTATCTTTTGTGCCTCTAGTTGAGTTGGCAAATTTAGAAAGGGCATTTGCATGCTCATTCTCAAATCGAGTTATCTAATTGAAGGTGAACTTTTTGAATAATTATTGTAATTTTCTGACCTCCGTCAAGTACCAGCTCATTGTTGAATCTTAGCTTCAAAAATTCCTTCGTCCTGTTCTGCTACCAACTGGGAGTCCATGATTGCAACTAGGTGCTTGATGCCTTGATAGAGTGCCATCCTCATCCCTGCGATGAGGGCCTTATTTTTCGCTTCATTATTAGTAATTGCATAATCAAGTCTGATCGCAAACTCATACTTCTCCATAGTTGGGGAATGGAGAGCCATTCCCACTCCCCCTCCAGATGTGGTCGATGACCTATTGACGTGCAAAGTTCAAACAAAAGGGGCTTCGCAATTTCTCTTAGGCAGATTGACTTATTTGGTGATGAAGTTCGCCAAGACCTACGCCTTAATGGCTATTCTTGATTGGAAGATAATGTTAAACTTGCCCAATTTGATAGCCTATTTGATTAACTTGCCAAATGTGTCTGGTTTTGACAACACTTGCTTCAATAGCTAGTTGGTCAGCACTATCATGGCATGAGATTGGAAATATGGACATAGCTTTCGAGCTATGGTGACCAATGCCAAGGTAAACTTCTCAATCTCTAGGTAGTTATGCTTTGGCTCTTGGAGTGACTTACTATAATAGTTGACTGGTCAATGGCTTTCATCTTTGGCCAAGACCAGGATTGAGCTAATGAACGCCTCTAAAATCGCCAAATATATTTGAAGAACTTCACTAAGTTTGGATTTTGCAAACATAGGGGGTGAGGATAAATACTGCTTCAACTTGACTAGTGCTTGATCACATTGTTTATTCCATTGGAAACCCAATTTTTTGGCATTCCTGAGAATTTTGAAGAAAGGCAAGCTCTTGTTTGCCAACCTTGCGAGTAATTTACCCAAGGAAATGATCCTTCCGACCAGCCGCTGTACAACTTTGATAGTTTAAGGTAGGGCAATGTCCAAGATGATCTGAATCTTCTGTGGATTGGCTTCGATGCTCCGTTTATTGACCATATAGCCCACAAATTTACTTTCTTAAACCCTGAATGTACTCTTGTTTGAATTCAAATTTAGATTAAATGCTCTCAATATTGCGGCAGTATGATTGAGGTCAAGAAAATGGTCCTGGGATTTTTTCGTCCTTACAATTATGTCATTGGTGTATACTTTCATTGACTTGCCTATCTCATTTTTGAACATAAAATTGACCCACCTTTGGTAAGTTGTTCTAGCATTTTTAAGTCTAAAAGGCATGAACAAAAAGCAATAGACTCTATTGAGAACCACAAATGAAGCTTTATCCCTATCCTCAGAGGTCATGAATATTTGATGATAGCCTAAGAATGTATCCATTATACTCAATAACTCACAACCAACAGTGGAATCTACTAGTAAATCTATTAAAGGCAAGGGTAAGGATCTTTAGGGAAAGCTTTATTCAAATCTGTGAAATCATTACACATACGTCATTGTCCCTCACTTTTTAGGATGAGTACAACATTACAAAGCCAAGATGGATGTTGAATTTCTACAATGTAACTTGTATCTAGGAGTTTTCAAACTTTCTCTTCAATGATCTAAGTCCTCTCAGCATTAAATGCCCTCATCTTCTATTTGATTGATTTGTACGAGGGGTTGACATTGAGACGGTGTAGGATCACGCTAGGTTGATTCCTTGGAGGTCAAATGCTTTTCAAGCAAAGATGTCAATGTTTCTTTTCAAGAAATTGACCATAAGGCATTCCAGGTGGGGGCTTATATTTATCCCGATCTGAGTTGTCTTGTCAGGGTTCTTTTGTTCTAGCTCAATAGTTTTAAACTCCCTAACGAGCTTCACCAGGGTATTTTTCAACTTTTTTTTCTTATTAGCTTGGGTCTCCTCGGGTTCCGCTACAGAGGCATCTCCTAAGGTCTTTAAATGTGATCAGATCTTCTACTCGCTTTTACTTGACCAAAATATTGTAACACCTCCAAGCTCTTTAATGTTACACAATAGTTACCCTATGCCAATCAGGGTTAGGAGTTTAAGCTTCATATGGTAGGTTGAGACAATGGCATGAAAATCATTTCGGGCTGGTCAACCAATGATAACATTATATGCAAATAGGGCGTTGACCACCAGATAGTTCATGATCAAAGTCCTTCTTTGGGATGCCTCCCTAAATGACGTCGATAGATAGATGGCCCCTTTCAAAATAATTTTTGACCCCCCAAACCCTACCAAAGGGGTACACAGGTTCAAACTTCAGCTACCTCAAGTTCATTCTTTTCAGGATAGAAAGGAAGATGATGTTGCTTGAATTGCCATTATCGATTAAGACTTTTCTTACTTCAAAGTTGGCAATCTCAATAGAGACTACCATGAGACAATTAGTTTTGTGGTTGATATTCTTTCCCTCGAGGTAGGCCAAGTTGCTATCAGTGAAAGAAATAGGCTCTGCGCTCATTGATAGATGGAATGTTATTTCATCGAGTGAGGCTTTGGTCAACTCCAGCCTCTTCTGAATCTGCCTCCTCATTGATTTTGAGGCCTCCTTAGTGGGACCTCCCCTGATCATATCAATTACTCCTCGAATGGATGAGCAATCTTCTTGGGCGGGTTTCTTTCCTTTATCCTCTCTCATCAGGCTAACCGACCTTTCTCTATGAGGAGTTCAATCAGTTTTGGCCCTTTCGGCTTGTGCATCAATAGCCACATATTTTTTAAGATTGCTTTATTTGATAAGCCTCTCAATTTCATCCTAGAGATTGAAGCATTTGTTTGTGTCATGTCTCTTTTATTTATGAAAGTGGTAGTACTTCTTCGACTTTTTTATTGCTTCAATCTCCATTAGCTTCCTTAATTTCTTAAGGAGATTGTTGTGCTAGATGGCATATGATTCCTCTCTCCTCGGGCTATTCAGTGGGGCATAGTCGTGGAAGCGCTTTATTGGAGATCGACCTTTTTCTCTGTATTTTTTGTCATCTTTCTACTTATTTTTCTTTTTATCAACCTAAGAGGTTTTGAACTTTAGCTTGTTCATCTCCTCTTAGGTCATATATCTCTCCGCCAGGTTGAGCAGTTCCTCTATCAACCTCAGGCGCTCTCGCACCAATGCATTGGCACACTTCTTGTGTCTGAGTCCCAGGAATAGTCATCAATCAAGAACTCAATCCTAGGGTTGTCTATTTTTAGGACTTTGTGTTGAACCTCGTAAAGAAGTCATGGAGAGATTCCCCCTCATTCTACTTAATAGTATGAAGATGAGTGTATGGGGTTTCACCTTTCTCCAACTGATGAATTGGTGTAGGAACTTGTCATAGAGCTGATCATAAACATATATTAATGAGGGCTCCAGGTTAACAAACTAATCGACTGCTATGCCTTGGAATGTGGTCACCAACATCTTGGTGTGGATGTACTCATTATGCCCGTGCAGCTGCATCATGTTCTCAAACTGTATTAAGTGCTCATTAAGGTCGGTTGAACCATTGTACCTCAGAAGTCTAATTGGGACCTTAGTATCGACAATAATGTGCTCGTTGACAATCTCCTAGATAAAAAGAGAGCCTCTCTCTCAATGAGACCTTTGGGGGCCCTCAGGGTTGGGCAGCCTATTGGTGTTTCTCCTTAAGATCTCGTTGAGGCATTTGTTTAATTATTGTACTTGGTGTAAAACTTCTTTCCACTATTCCTAATCAGCTTGGATGGCGTTCTAATCAAAATGAGGTCTTGTGTGCTTAGCTCTATAGTACTGTGGGGCTCGATTAGGGTAGGTCGCATGATTAGTAGATTCTTCCACTTTTTTGTACGGGGCGCATCTAGGAAACATTAGACCCTACATATTATGGGGCTCAATTAGGTCGAATGTGATGATCTACTGAGTCAGCTATTTCTCCCCTTAGCTTTGGTTCTCTCTTTTCTCTTTATGGGCGTCTAGAGCTGGCTTCTTGTCTGGCTAGCTACCACCGAGATTTCTAGCAACTACAACTATATCAGGAAGACCTTTCTTCTAATAGGGGTAGTTGTGGAGTGGCACTACCCACGGGGTTTGGCATAGTGGTGTACCTATTTAATGTAGCAAAACATTGAGCAAAGATTTGTTCACTTATCAACTGCATCAGCTGTGACATAGTCAATGTTACAACTTACTCCTGTGGGGCATTGGGGCCTAGAGCATGAGAACTTTGCTGGGGCACAGGGATAAGTGGAGAAGAGGACCTCCTGTTGTCCTCCCTCTTAGATGCGGCTCTTCTTGTGTTCACTATTTTCTTAGTTGTAATCTTAAGGTTTCCTATAGACGGTGCTAAAATGGTGACGTGTGTTTGGGTTAATCTGACCAGGGAGATCGAATGATCTAAAAGTAATATTCTTTGAGGTCTGAGATTTGCAATGAATAGAAAATGTTAAACTAGCCAAGGCGCCCCCAGCGAAGGCACTCCGATGCTTAAGTTAGTTTTGATCAAAATAAGGTAATCAAACAGAAGAGTAAAAGTGTATAGTGTATATGGCATTACTTGGAGTGTGGCTAGCAATGAGGTATTTATAGTCTTCTTCTGGTAGATAATATGTGTAAGATGCCCCTATCAAGTGCAGAGAGCTCATGTACTTCCTGAGGGTTGTTGGTCATTTCAAATCCTCGTACTATTTTAGGTGGCATTATCTCAGAGTTTTTAGGGTGAATAGTACTCTAGAGGTGCACTTTTTTGCCAAAGTTGGTGGCAGAGACTATACTAGGGTGACATATGCCATTAATGCGAAGGCATGCCACTTGTCAGAGCATTGAATGCGGCAAAGATATAAGTCAGCAACGGAGTGAGCACACTGGTCGATAATGATTGAGCATATAAGGTGGTCGACCAGAGGGATGGTTAACTAGGCAAAGTGGCTTGAAGCCTCCCGTTAGGTATGGTCAAGAATAATCCACTCGACTAGGTAGTTATGGTCGAGTGATCCGGCCTAGTTGGGTCTAGAAGCGCTGTTGGGCTATACATGTTAAGTGGGCCTTGGAGCCCTCTCTGAGGTCGATAGCTTATTGGGTTGGGCCGTTGGGCTATCCCAGATAAAAACTATTTATTTTTTAAAATTTTCAGTAGGAAAACTCTTTAAAATATTTAAATCAATTCTGACCAAATAATAAATTAAAGTCAAGAATAACTTGCTTAAAAATAATATGATTTATTAAAATAGAAAAAATAGAAAGGTGAAAGTCATTTATTAATTTCAATTGAAAGTTAAAAATATTAGACATGACAGCGGACGGATCCAAGGGGAGGTAAGCAGGGGTCACTGGCCCGCAAACTTGTTATAAATATATATTACTTTTTATTAATTATTCTTTAAATAATTTGAATTTTAAAAAATAATTTTTTTAGTATTATTTAGAATACTTATTTTTAATAATCATTTATTAATTTTTAAAAGATCTAAATTTTCTTGTTGGGTCTTAAACAAAAAATTAATTATTTAAATTTATTGGGTTTTATTTAATCTATTTTCAACTAAAGATAAAATTAAAATTTATTGACTAAATTTTTACCTTTTTTAAATTTGCAAAACTCAAAAGAATTAGTTACATATTTGAAATTAAGCAATCAAGTTGTTTGCTTGGTGGTATCATCTTTTCACTTATAATTGTAAGATCAAGAATTCAAAGCCTAACAAACTATTGATATGCATGTGTATAAATAAAAAAAATAAAAAAAAATTAAATTAGGCTCATTAAGTCTCTTCTATTTTATTTATTTGATTATTGGTGTTTAGTCAAAGAAAACCCTAAGGAAATTGCAAAATAACCAAATTATCTTGTTTTTTTTTTTTTTTAACTTCAATGAGATTAAGATAAAATAGACAAAAATAAGTAAATATTTAAAAGAAAATGAATTTTTCCTTATCATTCAAGAGCTGAAATTTAAAAAATGAAAAAATTCTCCTTTTATCATTCAAGGGCCCATGAGACATGCAAAAACAACCAAAATATCTCCTTTTTTACCTTCAAGATTATGATAAAAAGATAGAGATAAGTGAATGTATAAAAAAGTTGAATTTTGCTTTGTCTTTCAATGCTACAATTGAAAGAACATTTTCCGCTATCAATATTATTAGAAATAGTTTTAGAAACAAAATAGAAGATGAAATTATAAGCATTTGCTTAGTTACTTAGTAGAAAAGATACGGGTAAAATTTTGACATGAATTCAATTATTTTCAATTTTTATGAAAATATACATTCAAATAGTGAATAATGATATTTGGACTTTTATCTTTTAAATTTTTGCCCCTTCACACTTTCATTTTGGAATTCATCCCTGCATGACAGTATAAAAGGACATTGCATGACTCTACTTTAAGATGTTACAATAAGAAAAAAAATTATAATCGTTATTAGCACATTTTACAGTAATTGTCACTATTATATCAGTTTGTATCTTTTCTATAGTTCATATGGGATAACCTAATAGGCCTAACAGGCCCAACACCAATGAAATAGCCCAGGAGGCCTAATGGTAAGTCTGTTTGATCGACTGGTATCGACCTAACTTGGTAAGGTCTGCGGTTGACTTATATTGACCTCAAGACCCATTCCGGTGTTGACTTGGATCCTTGCCGTGTTTATTAGTCCGATAGGCTATATGCCTTTGCATTAATGATGTGTGACAGCCGGTACAACTACTGTCACTAACTTTGACAACTCTGACAACCTTGCCAACAACTTTGGCAGAGACGTACCTCCACTGGCACTATTTATCCAGGAAAATAGGAGATTTAGCCACCTGGCATAGTACCAAAATCTGGACATGGAATGACTCCCAACCCCCTGGCAAAGACAAAAATCAGTACATCTGATAAGGGTATTAGGGTCAAATCACACCTATAGAAAGTTATAAATACTTCAGGCTCAACTACGCTCAAGGTAATGTCCAATACACTATAAGCTTTACATTCTATGTATTCTGTTCGATCTTTTCATATCGACCAGAACTAGCTTGAGTGTTGGAGTGCCTTAGTCGAGGGCACCTTGGTTAGTTTAACATGTATAGTGATTGCAAATCTCAAGCCCCAAGTTATACACAAACCTGAGTACTCGACCTCCTTGGTCAATTTACCCATAGTACAACACCCTTTTTCTCTACACGCAACTTTCAACAGCATCATTTGGTGCCGTTTATAGGAATCCATTGAGATTGCAACAAGAAAAATGGTAAACACACGTAGAGTAGTATCCGGAAGGGAAGAGAGCCGAAGGTCCACTTTTCCACCTCTCCCTAACCCCCAACAAGATACAAATGCTCAAAGCATCAGTGCCCCCCAGGAGTAGGTAGTGACGCTTACCATGCCCTAGTTGATGTAGCTGATAAGTGAGCAAATTTTTGCTCAGATATTAGCCCAATTATCTACCGCTTTAAACAGGCATACTATAGTGCCTGCACTTATTGCCAGTGCAACTCCACAGCCATCCCCATAAAAAAATAGGTCCCTAGAGAACAGTCGCTCCCATCAAGAAGCCAGTCAGCCACCCACCAGGCGGGAAGCCAGCCCTAGATGCCCGCAGAAAGAAAAGAGGCATCCAAAAGTGCGGGAGGAGGTGGCGGACTTGGTAGATCACGCCAAACCTAATTGAGCCATGTAGCGCAATAAGGTCGAACGCTCTAGGTGTGACTACTGCAAAGAGAGAGGAGAATCTATAGATTTTGCGCATCAGCCTATTCGAGTCTTGCAGCGTGATAGGGCGGAGCGTCTCAGGTTGGGTCTTGATCGGAAAGCCACCCAGGCGAATCAGGACGAGTGGAAAGAAGTATCCCATCAAGTCCAGCAGTTGAACAAATATCTCGATGAGATCTCGAGGAGAAATACCAATAGAGTAGCATCAATATCTTTTCATTAGATATATCCACGTAGTGAGAATATTTCCATCAGAAATATTCCAATTTGATGCATTTAGTCATACATTCAAAAAAATTATCTTTTTCTATCTTTCTCTTGTACACATATGTATAGAAAACTCTTTTCCATTGAGACAGTTTGAGAAACGTTTAGTTCATTGTTTTTAAAATTTATTATACTAAAGAGAGAATCTAATTCTTACTTCAACATTTCACTAGCTACCCTGGCCAAAATTCTCCAACAATCTTATGATGAAATTCTAATATGATTTCACTATGGCATTATTATCACAACATGTAACACTAGTCATTGCCAATGGGGAGGGGAAAAAATTGTATAAACTTCAACAGATGCAAAAAGATGTTTCTTGTTACCACTTTAAACTAATGATGTTCTTGATTTAAGATACTTTAACTTTGTCTAGAAAAGAGATGAAATTTTATAATAGAGTTTCTCGATGCATATGTGGGTTAGGGTGATCCTTTTGTAGGAGCTCAGAATAGGAGTTTACTTCCAAAATGGTAGCTAAAAGATGTCTAAGGTTTTGAAGCAGTATTTTGGACATAAAGTTCTTGTTGTTTATTGACATCCAATGAAACAAAAGATGCATGTAAGTGCTGAAATTATAGATATATAACCCTTTTCATACACTAGTATTTTTTTCAAGCATTAAGATTAAGAAGGTTTGTAGAATTTGGCATGTGGCATATGAACCACCAACTCAGTGTGAAAGGAAGAATTCAAAGAGATATATGCTTAATGTATTCATCTTAATGAGGAGAAGTTAATAATGTATTTACATGCCAAAATAATGAAAGTTTGAATGAGAATAAAGTTTGAAGTAAGCCACCTAGAAGGCGATTTTGTGGGTAAACCGAAGGTCAAACCAATCCATCCAGAGGGATGACCTTTGAGATGGCCAAATATTAATTGCCTTATTAAAGGAATGACTCTTCTCTCTTAGCCTTTTGGGTTGCTCGATTAATTACTCATTACAAAGGAGTAATTATGCCTATTTAAAATATGTCCCTTTATATAGCCATGTAACACCTATAAATAGGACTAGTTAGGATGGGGGATTATAGAGATAGAGAAATAGAGAAAGAGAGACACATTCACAAGCATTCTCACATACATATTACACACATAGTACATTGTAGCATCATTTCAAAGAAAGAATCTCAAGTTAGTAGGTTCAGTATCACAGCTAATTAAATTACCACCTTTGACTGTGGAGGAATCGTTGTATGTTTGGAGGCTATTTGTCATAATCTTTCGTGCACTGGTTGAGAGACAAATAAAGCCTTAAGAAAATTGTAGTTTCATAGGCCTTCATTCTACTTTAATATATTCTACTCAACTCAATAAGTGGGATCCTCCCTGTTCAATGTTATTTAACTTTGCGATTTCTACTGATCATCTCAAGTTATTTGCTACGGAGAAGTATATGTTATCTTGGTTCTATTAATTGACACTAGCATAAGCATACACCCTTCTAAATTTTCAACAATCTAAAAGCTTTATCTAGTTGCTTAATCTTGTGTTGTGTCAAAGAATTCAACAACAATGGAAGTTAAACATGGTATCAAACACTAAAGCAACAAATGTTGCAAATATTGATTCCAATGTTGGTTCTAGCAATGTTGGTAGTGAAGCACATCTTATTCTTGTTGTGCCTCTTGTTACTTCTTCAAACCTCTCGACAATGGTTCTTGAAGCAAACATTGTTGTTAATCTGAAAGATTAGTAGATTGACATTAGTGCCACTTGGCACATTTGTTCTAAGAAATGCATGTTTTTCACCTACACTTCTATCATGGGAAAGAAACCACTTATGGGAAATTCAGCTTCCAATGTGATTGGAATGGGCAATGTTGCCTTAATGATAACTTTCAGCAAGGAGCTGACACTCAATCGAGTTCTTCATGTGCTAGACATATGTAGGAACCTAGTGTCAAGATCTTTGCTAGTGAAAGATGATTTTAAACTTATATTTGAGCATGATGGGTTTGTGTTTTCTAAGAATGGCTTATTCTTTAGTAAAGGCAATGTGCAGAATGGGCTATTCAAATTTGATGGAAAGATTATAATAAATCTTGTTTAAGTGAATAAAATGAAGGACACCCTATGAAGAATAAGGGCACCCATCATCCTATCAATATCTTTGAATGTGGGGATGCCATATGAAAGTGGGAGTTCCACTTCCAAAATTGGTCAAAATAGGACCACTAGACCATTGATGGAATCTTTATTAGGAATGCACAACATAGTGTAGCGTATAGATTCCTTGGATTCAAATTCGAGATAGATGATATTTATCGAGTCAAGGAATACTAGTTTCTTTGAAGAAACATTTTGTTAGAAAATGTTGAAAATCGGTCTTCTATTAAAAAACTTTTTAAGTGTGCTTACGGTATTAATTTCCAAGAAATTAGGGACCATCATAAACTACACCGTGGGTAGATGACAATAATATGTTTAACTGGCTAATATCAATTTTGAGTGAATGAGAAATTAATGATCAAAGTGCACTACTTAAAATTTGTTTGAGAAGACTAAAAATGAGCCAAGGGAATGTGAGTAATGAAACTCCACCCCACATTGAAAAATGAGTATAATATGATCTTGAATATATGTCTTAGGTGTGGAGTAAGAGATTGGTCCCTCGCAGGTACTTCAAGTGTTTGAAGGAGATGTGACATGGTAATAGGTTTAGTCTAATCCACACACACGCATTGATGCTATTGTCATTGCCTATCCAGCTGGGTTGGGTTGGTCTTTGGCTTAGCTTAGCCAGCGTAGCATGGTCTTAGGTTTGGGCTAAATTTGGCCTTCAGTCCAATATTACCAAAACCTTCAAACTTCTAAAATTAATTAATGTCAGCTTATTTAGGATTTGGAAAATGAGTGAGTTAATTCCAGCTAATCTAAATCATCCATAAGATGTACCTAGAGTGTGTCCTTCCAAATTATGTATTGGAAATATGTGGCGACATTAATGAATACATCAAACGGATGTTAAAATAGCATTATGGAACAACTAGAATGGTTTGTGGTTCCAAGACAAGAGAAAATGGCGTGTAAGTTGATAAAGTCACTATATAACTTACCAAAAATAAGGGTGAAGCAAAGGCTCAATTGGAGTATGCATGCATAGTTGGGAGCTTTATGTATTTTATGATTGCACGAGCTCGATATAGCATATACGGTTGGTAATCTAAGTAGATTTACAAGCAATCCTAATCAAAAGCATTGGACCACCTTAAAATTAGAGTTTTAAGGTATTTAAAGTATACCTTAAATTATTGATTGCATTATATAAGATATCTAGCTGTAATAGAAGGATACATTGATGTGAATTGGATATTAGATTCTAATGAAACTAAGTTTGCAATTGGATATGTGTTTACATTTGGAAGAGGAGCCATCTTTTGGAAGTCCTCAAAATAAACTTGCATAGCTAAATTGACTATGGAATCTAAATTCATAGCATTAGACAAAGCAAGAAAGGAAGCTGAATGGCTATGCCATTTCTTGGAAAAAAAATCCAAATTAACCGAAACTTGTGCCAACAATTTGTATTCATTGTGATAGTTAATTCGTAATCAAAAGAGCACAAAGAATATGTACAATGGTAAGTCTCGACATATCCATCGATGACATAATACCTTCAGACAATTGCTGTCTAATTGAGTTATTTCTATTAACTATGTGAAGTCAAAGGATAGCATTGTGGATCCACTCATAAAAGGTTTAAATAGAGAGCAAGTTATTAAATCATCGAGGGGAACAGGATTTAAGCCTTTAAATAACTAAGCCACCATAATTGGTACTCTACCTATTTGATTGGAGATCCCATGAAGTAGGTATAAAATGGAAAAAATAAGTTATGCAACTGTGAATCGATGTAGAAGTACTGTAGGGGGGGACTTTAACCCTCCAACCTATTTTACTAATGAGCAAATAGTGTATCCTACAAAAATTATAGGTTAAGAATTGGTTTTAATGACAGTCACATCTTGATATTTTAAGTGGGGGTATTGCAGAAATCTCTTAATGAGATCCCACCTATGTGAGTAGGGATTAAGCTTATCCTATGAGAGTTTTAAGGCTGAGTTCTCAAAGAGTACCCATGAATACCAAGAGTTATTTAGAGCCAAAATGAACACAACGTTGAACCATAATACTGATTATCAAGGGTATCATGTGTAGTTCTATTCTCTTGGTATACATAAGCCAAACAGTTCAAAATATTATGTTCACTGATTGGCAAGTACATCCGATAGTTCTCACTAAGAAAGGTTTAAAGCTAAAAGCTACCTTTCTTGATATAGTATCTCTTAAGCTGAGACTTTTTCATGTGTTTGCATTCTTTTATACACATGAATAGATGATTTTCTCATTCATGTGGGGGATTGTAGAATAATGTGGCATATGAACCACCAACTTGGTGTGAAAGGAAGAATTCAAAGAGACATTTGCTTAATGTATTCATCTTAATAAGGATATGTTAATAATGTATTTACGTGCCAAAATAATGAAAGTTCGAATGAGAAAATGAAGGTTAAAGTAAGCCACTTGGAAGGCAATTTTGTGGACAAACCACAAAAACCAAAGGTCAAACCAATCCATCCATAAGGATGACCTTTGAGATGGCCAAATATTAATTGCCTTATTAAATGAGTGACTCTTCTCTCTTAGCCTTTTGGGTTGCTCGATTAATTGCTCATTATGGAGAAGTAATGAGGCCTATTTAAACTATGTCTCTTCAAATAGCTATGTAACACTTATAAATAGGACTAGTTAGGATAGGGGATTACAGAGATAGAGAAATAGAGAAAGAGAGATGCATTCACAAGCATCCTCACATACATACTGCACACATAGTATATTGTACCATTATTTCAAAAAAAGAGTCTCAAGTTAGTAGGTTTGGTGTCGCAGCCAATTAAAGTGCCACCTTTGATTATGGAGAAATCGTTATATATTGGGAGACTATTTGCTGGAGTCCTTTGTGCACCGATTGAGGGACAAATAAAGCTTTAAGGAAACTGTGGTCTCATAGGCCTCAATTCTGCTTTAATATATTCTTCTCAACTTAGCAAGTAGGATCCTCTTTTTTCAGTGTTATTTAACTTTGTGATTCCTACTGATCATCTCAAGTTATTTGCAATTGAGAAGTATATGTTATCTTGGTTTTGTGAATTGACACTAGCACAAGCATATGCCTTTCTAAATTTCCAATAGGGTTTGCATAATCAAGATAATGAATATTATTTTACAATAAAAACCTATCATGTGTATGCAAAACTGTACAAGATTGATACATATAGTTCTTGTTGTCTGTTGGAAATTTGTACATCGATGTGGATCATGATAAATATGAATCTTCTATGATATCAATTGCAAAACATTCTTAACTTGCATTGGTATGGAGGATATCTTATGTTATTGAAATATAACTAATAAGTGAACTAAATATAAGAAATAGGAAAATATGCATTCACATGTTGATAAGTTTCATTTTAATTGGTACTTTCTAAAGGTCACATGAATGATATCTGTTAATATTTACAGAGCATCACACTAAGTTCATAATTCAAAAGTAATGCCCTTTCAATTAGTATTATAATATATGGGTAATGAACTTTGTTTTTATCAAATGGAATAATTACTTTGTTCTCCTTTTCATGAGAATTTGATAAGTTTCTCCATACTAATCTGTGATAAATATTTTAATACTAAATATTTTTAAATAACATAATTATGATAAATATTTTGTCTAAATATATACTTTGATTTATGTAGGCTATGCTAGGCAAGACATCAATTTCTTCGGCTAAAAGAAAATACTACATCTTTATAATTAATTCATAATGACATTTGCATTTAAAGATTGTGCAAACTAGAGGTAGAAAAAATATTTCATTACTTTTATCAATAATTGCACAATGCTTGTTAAGCATATATGCTAGAAAGAAAATATGAGGCTTTAGTAGCATTTAAATACTGTATGAATGATGTTGAGAATTAACTTAGCAAGTGAATAAAGAGTATCTGTTTAGCATTATTATTAATTATCAAAGAGTATCTTAATTTCATGTTTGTTGAAAACAAGAGTTGTACTCTCAAAAAGATAGTGAATGCTACATTGATAGGTTTTGGAGATTACCTCACCTTTTGGGGGAGGCGAAGGGAGAACCATTCTCTTAAGTCTCAACAAATCATATTCCAAATATACTATCATATAAAAATAGATGCTGCTTGAAAATAGAGTAAGACCCTTTTTAGAAAATAAAATAGTGTTGGTTTGTCTTATTAAAATGCGTGCAAAAAAATATGCTCCTCTCGAGAGTTCTTCCACTATTAGAAATTTTGCAAATGATTTCTTGTGTTCCATTTCTAAAACTTGGTATTTATGCATTTTACTTTTGATGGGTTTAGACTAATCAAGGTTTTTCTGTCCTCTTTATAAGCTTGTCTTGTCTTTTGGGCTCTTTGATCCATTTACTTAGTTAATTAATTTTAAAATTTATTTATTATTTTTAATTAAATTATTAGAATAACTTTAAGTTCAATTTTAGTCACAGTAGAAATGAAGATGAATCTCAGTATAATTATGAAAGTCATAAGCTTTCCTATTGATACATTAAATTCCAAGGTATATGGCCAAGACAAAAGTAACTTATTGTAATTAAGTAGAGATAGTTGAGTTGGTCTAAGGTACCCAAATTAAGGCCCTGGTTGAAAGGGTACAAAAATGTATAATGATAAATTGATTAGAATAGCACCAAAAAAGCTAATAATTGGCCATGTGTAAACTGCTTTTCTATATATAATCTTACTTATGATCAATGTTATAGGTTCCCTACAAAAAGTGATCTTGTGTACACAATCCTATTCATGACAAATGTTATTTGTTTATCAACTCCTAGCTATCTTTAGCTGTTTATGCATATGTATTCTTCATTGCAATATATTTAAGGGATGCTTTTAGCTGATGTATGACTATGGGATTTGATTATTACATTTTGAGAAAATGGTACTCATGAAACAACCTATATGGTCATGGTCTTAAATTCCTCTAAGTCATAAGATCCAGGGACATAGGTGTCAGCGAATCTGGATAGGCTTGCACAAATGAAGAATGCTCCATATGATAGAGAATAAAATCTCTCTAGGGATTAGTATTAAGACATCACTTCACATTAGTAAGTTCTCCTTATGTAATGTGTTCACTAAAATATTTTTTAACTTCCAAAATAGAGTGATTTTACTCTCATTTTATGGAGTAAAAGAGCTAATTTAAAAGCAATTTCTTTAAGAAAACACTTGCTTTTCATGATTTTGGTGTTTCAGTGTGTGTTATCATTTTATGTTATGTTTGTGTTGCGTTTTGTTGTTTTTAATGTGTTTTTGTTTGTTGTTTAGAAAGCAATAGGGCCTAAAGCTAAAACCTAACAAGCATATGAGCAAAACTTGGCTATTGTAATCTATTATGGTGCCCATCTTGCCCCCTTAATGTGCAAAAAGTAGAATCCCCATTTTTATTAAAGGTGAAAATCTCTTTTTAGGAGAAAAACGTATATTGGGGGTTCAAGAAATACCCTTATTCTTGTAAATTTTCAGCAAACTTGGTAGGGAGGAGTAAGGAATTAGAGAAAAGAATTTTGAAGGATTGTGGAGCCTTTCTCTTTAGATTTGCTCATCAATTCTCTTAATTTTTTTCTTAGATTTTACATTTCTAGTTAGTTTTCCTTATAGTCTAGGATAGTTTCTTCTCCATTCACTTAAAAAACATTAATCTTGGTAACCTTCAAGGTATGGCCAAGCATGAAGACGAGTGTCATAATTTAGAGAGGCAACACTTCTTCTATGAGGTTTTAGGTTGATTTGCTTCATTTGTTTCAATTTTTGATTGTTTTGTATTGTATTAAGATGGTAATTTGAACTCTTTCTAGGTAAGGCTTTTTTGTTTTTCCTTATTCAAACCTATGTATTGATATTTGATAATTAATCTATGAATATTTTGTTGTATTACTTGTTATGACGAATGTAGATTATTTTGTGCTTAATGGCATGCTTTGATTGGTCGCCATTGCATAGGTTTTATTTGTGAGCATGAGCTTGAGAGAGGATTGCATGTAATAGGCATAGGATTAATTCAAGTTAATTAACCCATAAGATCAAGAGGTAACTGAGTACATAATTAGATAGCACTATAGGATGCTCTTAAAAGTCTAGCTTTGCATGATTACATAGGCACAATGGTTTAAGGTGGAGTACTATAACCATATATGTATGGAAGAGCCTACCCATGAATCATTTTAAATTCCTATCATGATGTTGTTGCTGTGAAGATGTTCTCTTGTGGAAGAAACCCTTTAGTCTACCCTAGAGATGTGGTTTTCATGTACACTTAGGATCTTACCATGGAATGTTGTTTCATGGAGAGAGCCTTTTGGGGTCTCCCACAAAGATGAAGTTCTGTAAAGGGTACCTATTGGAGTCTTCTATTGAGATGATGTTCCATGGAGAGAGCCTTTAAGGGTTTCCAATGATAATGATGTTCCATGAAGAAAGCCCCTTGAGGTCTCTCATGGAGATGTTGTTTTCGTGTATCCTTTAGGGACATACTCTAGAAATATTACTCTATTGAGGAAGTCTCTTGGGGCCTTTTGTGGAGATGATATTTCATGAAAGGAGCCCTTCAAGATCTCTCACAAAAATGCTATTTTCAAGTGCCCCTTGGATATTACCATAAAGATATTATTCAATGAAGATGGAGTCTTTGCTAAAGATACTCATTCGTATGTCTCCTGTGGTTCTTATCATAGAGATGTCTATAGTAGATTAGTTTGTAGTAGTTAAAGACAAGTATTCAAAAATAATAAAAATATTTCAATAAATTTCAAAGTAACATTATTGTTTTCCATATTCAAACATGCTTTATTCATAACAAGGAGAATATTGATCTAGACTATTGAAAATCAAATACAAAATTTTAAAAGGAAACATAGTCTAATAAATTAAAGTAGGAGCTCATTAGCTCATAGGTCTTTTAGCTCATGAGTTAACTCATAGCTCTCTTGGCTCCCCTCCTAGCGTAATAGGATCTTCTAATGATAGCTTTATTGTGCTTTAAAGGGTATGTTTCTTGAAGTTAGGACATTCCCATCTTTAAAGTCTTATTTGAATCACAAAGGGTGACTTCCTTCTTCTTGGGGGGTTGCTTTTGCTACGTGATTGCATTCGTTTGCTTCTCATCCATCAAAAGCTTGACATTACTAACTCCCAAGACTAAGCTCTTGCCTTTTTCACTAGAGTTGCTCTAGTGATGCCCTTTGGGACTATCTTAGCTTGTAGTAAGAAGTTTCCTTTTTTTAAGAAGCTAGAATAAAATTTTATAGTTGTGCACTGGTTACTAGCTGCTTCACCTATTCCACACGTGGTAGGAAACTTATCTTTATATGTTAGGATAATAGGGCTGCTCAGAAGAGGTTCAATTTAGGCCTGCCAAGAATGAGATTATAGGTGGAAAAGCTTTGACTACAAAGAATTTTACCATTTTTGCAACTCTCTAGGGATGAGTGCCTAAGGAAAGAGAAAAGTAGATTTCTCTAAGTGTTTCCATGGCTTACCAATGCATTTGACTAGAGAGTGTTTGTCTTTTATAGTTGGGTATTATCTATGACAAGTTTAAGGAAAGCGTCATAAAAGATGACGTCTACTAAACTCTTGCTAACCACTAGGACCTCTTTCATCAAAAACTCTGCAAGGGATGTTGAAACTACCAACATATTTTTGTGTTTGCCTTTTTTTGCTTCCAAGTCCTATTCTATAAAGATAATATTGGGAAGTGAATGGTATATTTCATACACACCAAATGTTAACTCTAGAGAGTGGGCCTGGGCTTATCTTATGGTGGTTTTTATAGGTCCTCTAGAGATCACTAAAATAATACTTGTGGTTTGTAGGTTGTCTATCATTTGCCAATGTCCTAATGCAGGACAACTTTTTGGGGCTATCCTACTTCTTAGCTATGAACTTTTTCAAGTGTCCTTGTAGGTTAACTTCTCAATTTCGTCCTTCATATTGTGACACTCCTAGTAATCTTGGGACTTTGCCTTTTCACATTATCCCATTTGAGGGTTAATTAACAAAGCATTGTTATTTTGGCTCTTGGGGCATTAAGAGGAATGTATCTGGAGAATAGTCTAGGAAGACTGTGTCATTGGTGATCTCATTTCTTGCAAGGGTAACCTTATTTCTTTCTCACTTTTCACTTGTAGGTGTTCATCAGAGTCATTATCTCCTTGATTTGATGTACTTCTCTACTCAAATGAGGAACTTCTTAAGGATGATAGGTGGTTTTCCTGCTATTGATTCTCTGAATTTGAAATACCTCAGATTTTGTTGAATGATGCTGGGTAGGAGCTCTTAGTTGACATGGGGGACCTTATAGACTACTTAGATAAATCAATTAATGTATTACCTCAAGCCTTCCATATCTTTTTACTTTATAGTGAACTAGTATGTCACTGTTGTAGGGTACTTGAGATTGATGACAAAGTTGTAGAAAAAGTGCTATGCTAATAATTCCCATCCAGTGAACTATCTGATGGTCATCAGGTTGAACATGCTAAGGTTTCTTTGACCAACATCATGCAGAACAACTTGCAATAAGTAGCTTTGCTTAGATAATAAAGCTCCATAAGAGCTAAAAAGTTGTCCAGAGGCTTTTAGGGGTCATTTGTACAATCAAACTTCAAAACATTTTATGATTTTCATGCCATGGGGAAGTGATTATGTAAGGATGCCAAAGTAGAAAGGATTGTGCTTAGGGAAGGCAACAACAAGTAGGAATACCTACTCCCTATACCCATCATGCGTCGAAGGATGGTGGAGCGAGTTGGGGCTCCAACCACAATTAGTGGTTGTTGGACTTGGTCAACAAAAAGGGAAGATTGTACATCTATTTGCTAGGGTAGCGAGGGTTATGCCTAGTTTCTCATTCATCCTTTATTCAATTCTCTTGGGAGACAATAATGCTTCTTAGCTCTAATAGAAGGATTGAGGTCACTCTTGTGGATGGTGCTTATTGACATATTAGGCTACTATTTTGGTTGCAACTTGTGCAGAGGCATCTTTGACTAGTGCCAACAAGACCTCTTGAGTGATTTACAGTATTAGTCCACCAAGGAGCAAAGCATGTAGCTTGGAGGGTACCTTTAGGGTTAGGTCAATGTTGGCTCTTGCTTAGTACCAGAAAGAGTTATGTGTCCGGTCAATTATTCTCTATATTATTTCTAGGGGGTATTATTAGGGAACTAAAGTCTTGACCTCTAGATCTCATCTTCATTCTTAGTATTCCGAAATTAGAAGGGAGTTTACAAAAAAAGGTGTTAAATGATGTTACACAGAATAAGATTTATGGCCCTTTCCATAAATTAATCCTGGAATACACTAACATAGAGTTAATGCTGAGTTAAGGAGTGAATACTTAAATGCCTTTTTGCTATGGACGCTACAAGAAAAATAGTATTTAGTGGCATTAAAAAGTGCCATTTAAATAGTGTTATAGTGACAATTTTATATTTAACGGCATTTTTTAAAAGTGCCACTTGTAGCGGTGTGGCTAAAGGTATAATGTCATTAATTTTACCTCTATCTTGATATTAATAAAATTCAACAAAAAATATATCAAATAATACATTAAAATATCACCAAAAATGCTTTAAATAATATGTCAAAGTGTCACTAAAGATATTCTTAAATGACATGCTAATATGCCACTAAAAATATATGGATCAATATGTTAAAATGCCACCAAAATTCCTTATTGACAAGGAAACACGCCATAAACAGTGTAATAAACCACATGATAAAATGCCACAAAGACAATTTTAAATGACATGCTAACTTGCTACAAAAAATACATATAATGATATTAAAATGCCACAAAAGATTTATTTATATGATATACTAACAAGCCATAAGAAATTAATTAATTAACACGCTATATTTAATGCCGCAAAAAATTTTTTTGGAATGACATGTTAACTTTCATCTATTATCCCATATATAAAACTCCAACATACCCTAATTGCTCTGTATAAAACTCGAACATGCAACCTTCTATTTGCAAATATAAACGTATACCATCAAACTATATATCAAATGTTCAATATATATAATTAAAAAAATTTATTTATTTTTATACTTTAAAAGCATATATTTTTAATTATTTAATACATGCTCAAATTTAGTATATTAAACACACTAGCTTTTAACCCCACATTGCACTGGGCAATAATTTTAAATTTAAAATTTTATTCTATTTAATTTAATTATAGTTTAGATATTAATTTTTTAATAAATATTGAGATAAGAAAAAAACTATTATTTTTTATAAATATTTTACTATACTTATCTTGTGCCCTACATAAAATATAAGACTATAAATTATTATTTAAAAGAATAAAATTAATTAAAACGAATATAAGAAAAAAGGTTTCTTTATGGGCCCTCAAAATAATAATTTCATTATTATTATTATTAAATTGCATGAAAACTACTATTTAAATTTTATAATTACGTAAGTTAATGAAATATTATTGGAACATTGAACTGACAAAAAAAAAAATCACATATTAAAGAATAACTATAATATGAAAAAAGTGGAAAAAAAGTCAATCAAAAGTGAAAAATAAATGTAAATTTTTAATTTATCACAAAATCAAGACTTTGAATTTTTTTGTAAATTAACCTAGCTCATAAACAAAAAAATTATTAATATTAGTAAATCATATTTAGATTATAAAATACATACATAGTCAAGAGAGGGCGGGAGGGAAGGAGAGAGAGAATTTAACTCACCAAGCAAGAATAATATTAGTGCCTTTAGCTATGTATTCGATAAAATTTCTTGAATTCAGCAAGAGTGATAAAATTCAAGAAAAAAGAAATATTATTAATATTTGATATAACCAAAATTCTTGAAATAAATATGTTACCTTAATAATGTGGTTTATAATCTAATTCAAACCAATAATATAAACATAACTGGTTTATATATAAATTATAATTGAATCAATAGAAGTTTAAATACTAAACATATAAAAAGTAATACAATTATTTTTAAAAAATTAATTGAAAATAATTTTACATACTAAACTAACATATATATATAAACACACGTTGATTCCATACATAAGCTAATATATATACATATAAAGAGAGAGAGATAAATATAAAAATTAATATGATACATATATATATATTAAGTACTTACCATTATTGGATATAGAGTTATCAAAAAATTAATTAATATAGTGTTGACTGTTGACCTACTAATAATAAAATAGCTCATTTTTGCAGCAAATTATATATGAAAATTATTGAGATCACAAAAAGGAATACAAATAACTTATCCAGTATGCCCCAATTGATTTATATAAAACTCAAACCTACAACCTTGTATTAGCAAAAATACGAGTTTACCGTTAAGTTACCTATCAAATATTCAACATATATAGTTAAAAATATTTATTTATTTTTATAACTTGAAATTGTATCTTTTTAATTATTTAATATGCACTCATACTTATTATATTAAATAACACATTTGAAAAGGTGTAAGTGATTAAATTTAGAGATAGAAAATATTTAGAAAAAAAATTTAATGTATAGGCAAGGAGAGAGAAATGAGCGAAATTTTAAATTTTAATACTTCTTTGAAAAATATAATTGATTTAGTCGATGCATTAAAAGTATATCAACTAGTTAATTTAATCAATATACCATGATAAGATATAAATTATAAATTTTATAATTATTAATATATATATATATATATACACTTTATCTACTTTTGTAATTTTTTATTTCATGTCATGCCATGACTCAATTATGAGATGTATTTTTTTTTTCTCGAAAAAAAGTAATGATGATAGTTAAATGTCTTTAACATATAGTTATGCTAGTGTTATTTGGAAATTATATTTTTATAACATTTATCAACCAATTGCCACTAAGTATTATATTATAATCATATTTTTGTATGATTATCACTATATTACTTTAATGTATTATTATAATATAAAATGATGTTGAATTAGTGCTACTAAATAATTTATGACATCTTTGACAAATAGCAATATAAAAAAATAGAAAATACATTTTTAGGAAAAAAATTAGTGGTACCACTTAAAAGTCTTGCAAGTAAATTTTATATTGGCATTTTCAATTAAATATTATTATTTTTATTTGTCATTTATTAATCAAACACGACTAAATATTATATTTATTGACTTTTGTTTTTGCAATTATTATCTTATTATTCTTGTGTGTCATTACACTATAGAATGTCACTAAATTGGTGCTACTAATTTTGTGGCATTGTTCTAAGTGACCCCATAACTAAATATGAGTGGCATTATTTAAGAAAAATTGGTAGCATTAGTTAAATGTCTTTAAGTTTCATTTTTAATCAAATGCCACTAAATATTTTATTGTAAATATATTTTTATAACTATCACCATATTATTTTTGTGTGTTATTACACTATAAATGCCACTTAGTGTCACTAAATGTTCGAAGACATTCTCTTTAATGACACCAAAACTATATGTTAGTGGCATTTTCTAAGAAAAAATAGTGGCACTAGTTAAAAATCTTTGAAATACATTTATCTCAATATTTTCAATCAAATGTCACTATATTGCTTATCATTTAATAATCAAATATCACTAAATATTAAATTATAGTGGCTTTCTTTTATAACTCTCATTATATCACTTTTTTGTCATTATACCACAAAATATCACTAAGTTAGTGCCATTAAATATAAATTTTCTTGTAGTGGGATGTTGGTATTGACACTAGTTAAATTTTTGATGGGCTTGAGCTATTAGAATTATCAGATCAATCTTAAGTGAATTTAATCAAACGACTCAGTAGTCCTTTTTAATTAATTATGTTGGTATTTTATAGGGCTTTTATATTTATGGCCTTATAGTCTTAATTGTGCATATCAAGGTGCAACTATTACTAAAGTGTTGTATAGTCTCAAATTTTAAATCTCATATGCATTGTTAGTGTTCCACAAGTTAGAAAGACGTTTCCTATAGATTGCACTAGATGATGTTACAAGGAATGGATTCGGCGATCCTTTTGGAAAATGTTGAGTTGTGACTTCTACTTCAAGAACATGCCCATATAGAGATAGTTGTCCTGCCATGGCTGAAGATGTGCAAGGAAGCAAGACAGCGAAGGTTAATGCTGGTCTTGGAAGACTTTAGAAACTTGTACATACTTGTAGTAAGTTGTAGAAACTTATGAGAGTTGTGTAGGATTTTTTAGATATTGTTTTGGAATATTCTAGTTTAGGGAAAGTTCTAGATTTGTAATTTAGACCGTAGGATCAAACAGATCTCCATCGTCCATTTGAGGGGGTGACTCATATAAATAGGTTAGGAGTTTATTTGTAACGAACCAAGTAGAAAGAAATAGAAGCAGAAAGTAGAAGTGAAGTAGAAAAAGTAGAAAACAAGTTGTAAGCAAAGTACAAACTAAGTAATACAAAGCCTTTTTAAATTTCTCTAAAGTCTATATTATTTTAAACGCTTGGCTAACTCACTTAGCACACATAGCATTGGAACAACGAAGGGTGAGGCTGACTTAACTAGTGTCGTAGAGGGCGAACGAAGAGCTAAGTGCCGCATGATAGATTGTAAAGGACAAGTCCGTGACACAGTGCTCGAAAAAATATATTATTTAATACCTTTTCTCAATGTGGAGGTTGATATTTATATTAATTGGTTGCTTCGCAAGCTATACCTATTCAATTTAAGGGCCCATTTTAAGTAGGTTTAGTGGCCAATTTCATTAAATCATATTAATTTTTTTATTGATTTTTTTTTAATTTATATGCTCCTTTGACATTAGTAGGATATATCATTATCTAATCACTTTTTTTCTTTTATCCCATACATTGAAATTAAATATACATTTCTTTCTTTTTGTTTTCCATTTCTTCTGTCTATATGAAAAATATTTTTTTGGTTGCACAGCCACATGTATTGATGTGTTCACAATTGAGTTTCAGAGAATTAATTTAGGGTAAGGTGCATGCAGGGCAGCATCCTGTCTGTGAGTAGTTGGCCGTATTTATTGAATTTCATTTATGATCGTCACATGGCCTTTTAGTTTATATATATCTAGCAGGTCCTGCTATTTCAGCATCAATGTCAAGTAATTATATTTGGATCAACAAATTTAGTGATGAAAAGGAAATTAAAGGTAAAATTAGTTATAGAGTAAATCTAATTTAATTATCAAACTCAATTAATCATATAATAGTATTTAATTATTTTGTAACCGATCAATTATGAGTTAAATATAATTCGTTTAATTATCATATATTTTACTTGAATTGTTTCAATCATAAATTATAACCAAATATTGTTAGAATTTCTTAACAAAGTAGAGTGATATATATATGTATATATGATGTGAGCCTTATTAGTATTATTTCACGAGGACCACATAAATCAAGCATGATATTCAAATAAGCCTACAGCACAATTTGAGTTCGGAGTGAGTGTTAGTGGGTCAACCTCAATTAATGAGATAAAATCTTATTTACTAGATCAACTTATTCCGGAAAGACTTAAATTAAATTAGCAATTCACCTTATCCATATAGCCCACTTTTAGGATTGCCATTTAAACAGTACTTTAATACTCAATTTATTAACTTGACTCCCAAAAATTATTATTGGGACACATTCCAATATCCATAATTGAATTTGTAAATTTGGAATCCCAAATTCGAGACTAATTGATTAATAAAACTTAGCAGGATCACTAATCATTCCTACCTTTTATCTTTTTCCAACTATTTTGGTATTTGGTGAGGTAAACTTTTGCCGTCATCAATATGGTACTGATGTAGGCGCAGAATAGAGGCAAAGCAATTAACTCCAGAAAGATGTTGAGGAGCAAAGAGTTCGTATATTGATAGTAGATGGGTGTTATACTCAACCCCGAAATATATGTTTTAAAATATAAATAAATAAATAGAAATATGAATTATTAATGGAATAGGACAAGTTAACCAACCACCTCAATTAGCAAGTTTTATTGCACCAGTGCCACATGGTAACTTAATTAGGTTGCTTCATTCTTATGATCATTCAACAATCTGACCTGCCACACAACTGTCCAATTCAATACAATGGAACTACCGTGCATTGCACTTGCTTTGCTGTGCTCTACTAAATTCCAAGCCAGCAGGCGCCATTCTATACATAATGCTTGCTGCAACTCTTTCTTCCACTATATATATGCATATATCCTCATCATTTTCAGATACACCAAAATTATATATTGACTCTATGTGTATCTAAAAGCAACTTTTTGGGTGTTCCTCTTAACCTTTAAACAAGGTTGATATATATATATATATATATATATATAAACACACACGCACACACACATAGTTGTTGGGAATGCCAATGGAAATGGCTACTTTTTGTAGTATTATTTTAGCCCTTTTTTTGGCAATATTGGTTGTTACTAAAGAGGTTGAGGGTCGACCGTTTTTTGTGTTTGGAGATTCTCTTGTGGATAGTGGCAACAACAATTACTTGGCTACAACTGCTCGTGCAGATGCACCACCTTATGGCATTGATTATCCCACTCGTAGGGCTACAGGACGTTTCTCCAATGGCCTTAACATTCCCGATCTCATCAGTTGAGTCTCGATCCATCAATTATACTATATATATATATATATATATATTCACAAAAATACAATCTGTTTATTCAAGGATGGATAAACACATTACTTTTCAAAATTTTGAAATCCTATATATGGTATACTAATTTTATAGAGTTGATAATTTTATCATCCCTCAAATGATAAATTATAGTTTTTTTTTTTTTTTAATATATAATTTTTGTTCCTTCAAACTAAATAGGAAAAAAAATATTTATATATGATATAATCTTATCCTAACACCCCAAAAATAAAAAATTCTTGTTCAATTAGTCATCCTTCTCGCAAGCCGCCAAAGAACACCTTTAATTAACGTAACATACGAGTTTGTCATTTTCATTGATTCCGCCGCATGACATAAAATTAATTTTACGATTTGCGTCGTTAGTTTCGGATGGATGGTTAATGATACATGTTCCAGGTGAGAGCATTGGTGGGAGTGAATCACCTCTACCATACTTGAGTCCGGCGCTCAACGGGCCAAGACTACTGGTGGGAGCCAACTTTGCGTCCGCCGGGGTTGGAATTCTTAATGACACCGGAATTCAGTTTGTAAGTCTAGTAACCCGCCTTTTCCTCCAACTTTTTATACTGGAGTGACTGCTAGTGGCATTAGTTTTTGTTTTCACACATGAATATTGACAAGTCAGTGATAAGTTATGAACGATTGTTGTCATTAAATTTCTAAAAGTAATTATCATAAAAAAAAAATTATCAGAAAAATTACACATTTGATCCGATTAGATATGTGGGTTTGCACTTTGAGTCCCAAATTAAGATTTGTAAGACCATAGTTCTTTATTTTTATGTACTTTTGGGACATTGTTACATTTTCATCAATTTTTTGAGGGAAACCCTGCGTGAGTTCCATGCAGATTACTATTTTTAATATTTTTATTTAGAAGAACTGCACCTTGCTCCCTTTTATTTGGATTAATTACACAAAACCCCTCAAAAGTTTGTTATATTTACAATAAATTCAGAGAAATTACAATGACCCCCTAATATTTTGTTTTGTCTAATTTTTTGGAAAAATCATTAGCCTTCATTAATAAATTTGTTTGCATCACCCAAACAATTTGTGTAAAAGTTCAAAAATGTCCTCAAAAATTGTTTTGATTATTTTTTAGATGAAAATGCCCTTAACTTAATTGTAATATTTTTCATGATAGTAATTTTAGCATTATCTAAGCTATTCATAACAAATTTAATTATTTTTTATTATTAATAAAATTTCTTAAATATTAAATAATCTTTAAATTCACATTGAATTAAAGAATTTAAAACGATAAATGTTGATAAAGAAATTTAGTTAAATTTAATTAATCTTATTTATTTATTGAAAATAAAATAAGTAAAAGAATAAAAAATGAAAATAAAAATTATACTCATCTTGTGTTTAAATAATTACATAGTTTTAAATTACATATTTAGTAATACGAAAATAATAATTATATCTAAAATAATTTGATTAACCTAAATTTTTTATTAATTAAAAATAAAATAAATAAAAATTAAAAAATAAAAAATAAAAACTAGAATAGAACCTATTTTCTTATATAACATAATTTCATAATTTTGAATTATATATTTTCTAATATTAAAATAATATATTACAGTTATTTACAAATTAGAATAATATAGTTAAATTTAGAAACATAACTGAAAACTTTAATAAACTAATTAATTTGACTATAAATTTATAAATGAAAATAAAAAATTGAAATTAATAAATTAAAATAAAAATAAATTTTTAAATCAAAATTAAAATAAATTTGCAAATTATAATTAATTAATTTAAAAGTTTTTAACTTAAAATTAAAATTTATAAATTTGATTATATGGTTAATATAAATTAATATAAAAAATTAAACTAAATTAAGTTAACTAATTAATAAAATAAATAAATAAGTTAAAAAAAAAAACAAAGAAAAAGAGGAAAAGAAAAGCTTCTTCGCTTTCCCTACCCAGGGCCCCCCCGCCGACCCTCCTGGCCAGCAGCCGCTGGGGGCCATGACCGGCTGTCGTTGGCCTCCCTCCTCCCCTCCCCACCTCAGCCCAACACCCCCGTCCATTTTGCGGCCAGCGGCCGGCCATGGCCAGCCAGCGTGGGGGTGGCGTGGGGTTTGTCTGTATATGTGTATTTATGTTTATATAAAATTTATTTTTATATCTTTATATATATATATATTAATATATAATATTTTAAATATATTTCTTAGAGTTTTGTGGTATTTATTTTTAGATTTTTTATTATTATTTTTTAGAATATTTTTAGTGAGGACTAATTGGACATTTCACATTTTGTGAGGTGTTATATAAATAGATCAAACTTTTGGGGTAATAAATCTTTTTATATGTAACGATTTTTATAAAAGAACTATCGACTATTAGGGGGTGTCCTAAACGTGCTAAAAATTGAAAATTATGGTCCTATAAATGTTAATTTGAGACAGAAAATATAAATTCTCATATTTTATGAAATTAAAAATGCAATTTTTTCAAAATATTACTTAATATGTATCATTATGCAACTCATTCCGCATGTTAGTTAATATTTATGAATTTTTATTTTTCGGTTTTTGTTTTTGTTTTTCCGTTGCAACGTCCTTGCAGGGTGACACATCAAAAATGTGATACAAGATCTGCCCTATTATTTAATATGTCTCGTGCTTGTCTCTATATGACAGTATATTGTGTCCACTGACGACAACTTATTACATTTTCGTTTAATATATTAATACTAATTCTCCTTTTTCTAGAACATTGGTCTAATTTCAACTGATATCTCATTGAGCACGTCGAGCACTAAGCAATATTCTGAAACTTAAAGACTGACATACTAAAACTGTGATGCATGATCTGCTCAGTTATTTAATATGTCGCATGCTCAATTTTGTGTTATAGCATATAGAGCAGAAGTAGTGGTACTACTTTCTTTAGATGTTTAACGTGCCATTTCAGCTGACATCCCGTTTCACTAGAAAAGTAACATAATTAATAGATTGCTTGCGCTCAAACTCTGATTAGTTATGCGAAGAAGAAATTACGTTTACTGAGGGATTGGTATACAGTTAAAAGAAGAACTTATTACTAAATAGTAGTTTATGGTGCAATTATAATTATACATACTTTACACGAGGGATGCATAAATATATTTAATTTGAATTGTTGAATTTAAAATTGGAAATCACAATCTTTCTTTTGATGATTAGTTGGCGACGTAATAAAATACATTTATTTGCTATCTGTACAAGCAATTGATGGGTAAATTTTGTTTGTATGTTGAGGTTGCATTATATTAATATAATTGCTATCAATAATAAAATTTCATTTATTTTGAACTTCATCTATTAAGTAGTTCCATACATATTTTGGGCCCATTAAATTGGGTTTTCCTTCAAATACTTTTTCATTATTAAACCTATAAAATACAGGATTGGCATATTTATTATATTTATTATCATTTAATTTCAATACATATTGTATTTTAATATCTTTCCATGTATTTTTTTTAAACCAATGGTAAAACGATTGAATTTTCAATAGAAATGTCAAAATATTATATATGATATACATTATTATATTTAAAAAAATTATATTAACAAGTTGTTTTAGGAAAAGTGACAGAATTTATTCCCAATTGAAAATTTTCAAATCAATTTATAATTCTAGCTATAATATTATAATATTTTGTATAATATATTGGCTCACATAAATTCATATTTATATTTTAATATTATCTAAAAATATTATTTTCATATTAGTCAAAATTGTATGGATAAATATCAATAAAAACCTAAATAATAAATAATAAATCAATAAATCAGTAGTTTTTATTTTTATTGAATGTACATGCGTCTAATATGTACTGATTGCCAACATATATAAAAACATACAATATATATACATTTATACATATATATACTTTACAAATATAAACCCCAACCCCCACAACCTCCAAATCCTATTGATCATAGCTAGCAGCTATCGCTAGGCTACTAGCCGTGACTGGTGGGTGTGCCCCCGCCCCCGCCCCCCCCAAGTGCTGAAGTGTGTTGGCGAGTGGGGTGTGTGGGTCGTAGTAGTGGTGGGTGGTTGCTGGTTTGAAAGAATGACAATATTTTGTTTTTTGTTTTTCAAAATTATTTATTTATTAATAAAAGTAAATTTAATTTTGTTAAATATATTTATTTATTAGCATTATCAATTATGTAACTTAAGATTATTAAAACATATAATCAGAAATAATAAATTTAAAATTTTCTTGCTTTCAAATTTCTTACTTAATAAAAAAATTTAGTTAAACTATTTTAAATATGTTAATTTAATATTATTGAGTATACAAGTCAAAATTGTTAAAAATATTGTAGAAAGATGTTTTAGATTTTTCTATTTTTTAATTTTATATCTTAATTAATAAATAATTCAACTAAATTTATTCATATTATTTTTGACATATTTATTATTTAACATTATAGAGTGTATAATTCAAAATTATTAAATTATGTTATTTAGGATAATAGATTTTTATTTTAATTTTTTTGGGAGGAATATTTACCAACAATTAGGTGTATTAAGATTTTAAAATATAAAAGCAATGACTTGTTGGGAAAATTAATAATAATTTATTATAAAATATATGTGTAATTTAATTTGACGAGATCTGATATGAGTGAAGTATAATTTCACCTCACTATAAACATGCCCTATTAAATAAGCTTCATTCACTAAATCCCATTCAACGACTAAACTTGGCTGATGAGAAGTTCGATTCTATAACTATAGACGACAGGTCTCTTTGGTGTAGCATTGGTTCCTCATACTCTTGTAGTAGAGCTTTCTAATGACCGTGTAGCTAACACAATGAGGTTTCTTTATTAGGGATATGATTAGGAAAGAATTATTGAACACTTTAAATTTTGTGATTTTGATAATTCGAACTCTTAACATATCATTTATGGAATGACTTACTAACCACTAAGCCAAACAAATTTTCAGGTATTATTTTCTACTATATATCATTTATATCACATATACAAATCACAATGTATTATAATTAACATTTCAATTTAAAAGTTACTGTTATTGTGGAGTTAAAATGTAAGAAAACAACAATTATTTATTAGTTGAATCTTTGTATAATTTTTTATTAAATATATAAAGTATAATATTGATTATTTACAATTATTATTACTAAATTCTGCACATATTTATCATACTACATGTATTGTTTATATATATACACACATATATACACATTATAAGTAGTACGTACGCTATATGTATAGTATTTATTACTGTGATACATATATACACCCACTAATATGTAATACACACACACACATATATATATATATCAATATTTTTATTAACTCGACGAAAATATGTACATTTTACACACTCACACACACACACATCAATTAATTCTCATATTCTTTCTTTGTTTAACAATATTATTAGTGCTTATTTTATTTATTTGTCTTATAAGTGTACAATTATATGAATATATATATATAGTAATTATTTATCTATATATAAAATTATGTATCTTTATATATTTTTAGATATATATGTAGAGATACTTCATCACTAATAATATGCATAAATTTACGTAAGTAGATATTGGTCTACAATTTTTAGATGTATGTACACATTATTATCTATAAAATATACATAAATATATATAATTGTAATTATATGTTTATTTAAACAAATACCATATTTTTATTATTTAATACTGGAATTTTAAGTTTTCATTTTACAAAAAGTTGTAAAAAATGAAGCTTCATAAATATTAATCAGTGATCAAGATAAAAATCAGTCAACTAGTTTATTATCAAAACAGTACTTGCAGGCGTTAGATTAGTCATTGATGCAGTCGATGATTCGTCACTATTTTTTTTTCCCCAAAATTATGTTCAAATAGGTTGGTAATATATCATTAAATAGTGAATGATTGGTGACTGATATTGAATTGTGGCTACTGGAATTCAAATTTTTTGCAGCAATAACCAATTAAATTTGACAGAACCAAAATTGAGTAAAACATTCTGGTAATGGGTATACTTTTCTGTCCTCATCGTAAAGGTGGTGACCGAAAAAGTTATTTGTGCTCTGAAAAAACGGCATAAGTCTAACCTAATGAGAATTTAAGCAAGAATTGGAGATGACCATTAAATCTAATTAAATATGATGACAAACAATAACAAAGTAGTATTGCGGTGCTGTTTATTATTTGAAAATTTAATTAGCAACAGAACTTAATTAATTTGGCAATTATATATATTGATCAAAAATGTTTGCAGGTGAATATAATCAGAATAGGGCGACAACTGCAGTATTTCGAACAATATCAGCAAAGAGTGAGCGCATTGATTGGAAGCGAAGAGGCACAGACACTGGTACATCAAGCCTTGGTTCTCATTACTTTGGGAGGCAACGATTTTGTCAACAACTACTATTTGGTGCCGTTCTCTGCAAGGTCCCGCCAATTTGCTCTTCCCGATTATGTCCCCTATCTCATATCTGAATACCAGAAGATTTTGTTGGTACGCCGGTACCCTACTCTGAACAATATTTCTCGTCATCTTAATTTAATTATAAATTAATTTCTTTAAAAATAAAATATATATATATATATATACACACACTACAAGAAAATTGTATATTAGTGGCATTAAAAAATGGCATTTAAACAGAATTATAGTGACATTTTTACACATAATGACATTTTTAAAATGTATCATCTAGGCGAGTGTAGCTAAATGTATGAATGTTACTATTTTATTCTTTTTGTGGCATTAATAAAATGCAAAAAGAAATGGATTAAATGATATATTAAAATGTCACAAAAAATACATTAAATGCTTGGGTAACATGCCACAAAAATTGCATGTAGTGACCTATTAAAATGTCACAAAAAATCTATTAAATGACAGTATAGCATACTATAAAAAATGCAATAAATGATATGTTAAAATGCCATGAAAAGTTTTTTTAATGACATATTAATATGCTGCAACACATATAGCAAATGATATATTAAAATGTCGATAAAAGATTCTTTAAATGACATGTTATCATACCACAAAATAGTATATTAATGGCATATTAAATATCACAATTTTTTTTTTTAGATATATATTGTTTACTTATCCCAACTCCATTATATATCTTAGCCTATCCCCACTCTCCAATTGTGAGACTCCAATATGGCTCGACTGATCTTTATAAAATTCGAACATACAATCATCTATTTGCAAGAATATGAATTTACAATCAAGCTATTCATCAATTTTCAATATAATTAAAGATATTAATTTATTTGTATAGTTTGGAAGTACATTTCCTCAATTATTTAAACACATGAATGTGCTCAAATTTATTATATGAAATACACTAAGTTTTTCTTAAATCAAATAGGGCATCAATACTTTAATGATAATATATATACATATATATAAATTTATAAATTTTATAGTTATTAAATATTATTTATCTACTTTGCTATATATATATATTTATATTGCATCATGATTAAATTATGAGTGACTTTTTTTTTTTTTTAAAAGTTATTGATACTAGTTAAATGCCTTTATCATATAATTATGTTGGTTGTTTCAATAAAATACCATTACGTTTTTACAATATTTATTAATCAATTAACATTGAGTATTATATTATAGTATTATTTTTTTACTACTATCACTATATTATTTTAATATATCATTATACTATAAAATATCATTAATTTACCAATTAACTATTGTGGCATCTTTTTCATTAAATTACTTTCATCACTATATTACTTTTATATAGTGTCACTAAATGATTTGTGGCATTTTTTCAAATGACACCGTAATTAAATAACATTAGAAATTTTTAAGAAAAATTAGTGGCATAATTGGTTGAATGCCCTTGAAATACATTTATGTTGGCATTTTCAATTAAATGTCATCATCTTTATTTGTCATTTATTAATCAAATGCTACTAAATATTATAATATAGTGGCATTTTTCAATAATTATCACTATACTATTTTTGTGTGTTATTACACTACAGATTGTCATTCACTACAGACTGTCATTAAATCAATGCCACTAAAATATTTCATAACATTTTTTTCTAAATGACACCATAAATGAATATGAGTGGCATTTTCTAGGAAAACGTGGAGGCACTAGCTAAATTTCTGCAAAATATATTTTGTTGCCATTTTTAACCAAATACCACTATCTTATATGTCATTCAGTAATCAAGTACCACTAAATATTTTATTATAGTGGCATTTTTCTAAGACTAGCACTATATTACCTTTATGTGTCATTATATTAGAAAATGCCACTAAATACTTTATGGCATACTTTTTCAAATGACACCATAATTATATATTAGTGGCATTTATTAGAAAAAATTAGTGGCACTTTTTAAGTGTCTTTAAAATAAATGTATCTTAACATTTTCAATTAAATGTCACTAATTTATTTGTCATTTACAACCAAAATGCTAATACTATGGTGGCATTCTTTTACGACTATCACTATCTTAATTTTTTGTGTCATTATCTTATAAAATGTCACTGTGTTGATGTCACTAAAGATCATATTTATTGTAGTGACACACATAGGGCTGTCAACGGGTCGGATTTGGATCAAATCAAGATAATTCAAATCCGAATTCGATAGCAGATATGCATAATTGAATCCAAATACGGGTCTTATAGGATTTATGCATGCTAATTCCATGTTTGAATCAGACAAAAATTTGAAACCCAATAGAAAAATCCGATTTGATAAGAAAGTTCAAAACATTTTGTGTTCTTTAAATTTTTATATTATTAGAACGAGCCGTTTTATAAGACATGTTATATGAGATTTCAAAATTACCTTTTAGTACAAATATTGTATTTGCAAAGTTAAGAGAGTACAAATTTAATTTTTTTTCATAACTTTTTATCATATCATTGCAAAAACTAAAGATTTAAGGCATAATTTAAGGGGGTTGTATCAAATTGATCATTCAGTAATGTTTATTTTACAGTGCATAAACCATTATAAATTGTGTATTTGGCCTATAATATGAAATATACATATATGTATAATTAATTTATTAAATTAATTTCTTCAAAGAAATAAAAAAAATTAGGGCATTATCAATTACAATATCACATATTCTACATTTTAGTCAAAAGTTTTCATTAATATGATTTATATTGTATAATTACCAATTTAATAATATATTTAATAAAATTAGGATTCAGTTCTTTATTGAATCAGATTGTATAATTCCATATCCAATCCACTTATTTCAAATTATGAATATTTATAATTGGATCTGATTTATCGAATATTTTAATTGGATAAAAATTCTAAAATTTAGATCGAATTCAGATCGGATTTGAATTAAAATTCGATCCATTAACATCCCTAGACACACATATATATAAGTTTTTTTTTTATTTATATACACATACTAGGAGTCTATTAGGATCCGAACTCCTAACCTCTCACATTATGTGAGAAACTTATGTCGCTAGGCCACACATATATATAAGTTGTAATTATAAGGCTTAATACACAGAAGTGAGGACGTTTTAAGTACTGCACAGCATGAAAAGATACAAAAAAGTAATAAGTATTTTAATAATAATATAGATGCATATAAAAATGAAATTTTTAGCTGAATCAGGTGTAGTACACTTGATCCAAGCCTATAAATTCAACGGTCACAAATGGTTGCAGCGCGCCTTAAAATGATGACATATATAGCGTGTACTAATCGTGGAGGTATGCTTGGAATGCATGCAGAGACTATATGAATTGGGAGCTCGAAGGGTAGTAGTGACGGGTACAGGGCCGCTGGGATGCGTACCAGCAGAACTAGCCATGCGGAGCAGAAATGGCGAATGCTCAGCAGAACTTCAACAAGCTGCAGCACTTTTTAATCCACAGCTCACTCAGATGCTGCTCGCACTCAACGCTCAACTCGGAGACAATGTCTTCATTGCTGCTAATACACAACTAACCCACTATGATTTTATCAACAATCCTCAAGCATTTGGTATGCTCTCTCTCTTTCTCTCTCTCTCTCTCATTTATATTGAGTTTTATATTGTAATTTTGTGTTTTCTTCTGAAAGTATGATTTCTATGTTATTTATGATTTTACTTAAAGAAAATCAAAGTAGATTCTTTTTCTTTTCATTAATCAAAACTTTTTCTTAAACGATACAATCTTATCTTCTAAAACGTATTGCTTTCTACATATATGTAAATATTGATATCTATACATGTATCATCATATAATAAAACACCATTAAGTCATATTTTATATGATCTAAGGATTTGATGCGTTTTTCTGTGCTGAAATTAGTATATATAATACTGATTATTTTTCTAATAATACTACAATCATTTGTATTTATTTAAATTTTTTTAAACAATATTATGATAAAAGTGACCATAGTAGTGGAGAGTAATATCTGCAAGTCGTAATTGATAGTTGCTCAATGTATAAGTGGTACTTATGAAGCAAGCAAAAAAAAAAAAAAAATTATAGTTATGAGAATTACAGGATAGTAATGATGGTATTTTGAAAAAAATTAATAAAAAAATTGACTGATATGGTAGGGATCATAAAGTTAAACAAACTAGTAGTTTTCAAACAAAAATCAGTCGTACAAGATATTTTTAGAGCAAATAAAATTAGAATTTTCACAATTGAAATTTTATTTATCATACTTAATTGACAATAAGAATTTTATTCTTTTCATGAACATGTTGTTGATAAATCATGAAATTTCTTTACAGTAGCTTCCTTTCATGCCCCATTTCAAAATGAACTGCAAAGTGCACTATTTCGTTATATTCCACCCATAATTCAATTCCGTTTATTTAATATCCTTTAGGTGCGATTGACATGAAAAATATCATTTCTAATTTATGTATTTCTACTTCTTTTTTATATATGAAAAATTCGCAATCATCATACAGTGATCTAGAAATTTGCAATAGAAAAGATACAATGGGGAATTGTAATGATTTTTCAATCTCTTTTACTATGTAATCTAGTATCCATATGCGTGAATACAGTCAATTCAATCATTGTGGTCGGGCTCTAGTTAGAATTAATTAAATCTAACCCACTTCAATTGCAGCTAATATGTTTCCAACCCAACCCACATATGTTTAATTACTCACATTGATTTCAACCAATTTTGAACCCGATTCATTTGGATTTGGATCCAATGCAAATTTAATCCGGCCCATTCATTCGCCACCTCTGCTTGTGATGACGGGATCCTAATTAGTCATGCTGAACCATAAAATGTGATGGTTTTCCGTTTTGATATCCATAATTAATAGTAAAGTTTGATGGTTTAATTGGTAGGATTTGTTACGTCGAAGGTAGCATGTTGCGGACAAGGACCTTATAATGGACTGGGCCTGTGCACACGGCTGTCCAACTTGTGCCCCAACAGAGACATTTATGCGTTCTGGGATCCATTCCACCCCACTGAAAGGGCCAACAGACTGATTGTTCAACAAATCATGATTGGCTCAATCGAATACATGAACCCCATGAACCTCAGCACCATTTTGGCCTTGGATTCGCGGACGTAATCATTATCCATCTATCTATCTATATACATATACGAGTCATGTCACATTACTTGATCTCAAGATAAGACAATTAATTGTCTATTCTAGTTTTAAGTTTATTTTTCTGTGTTAATTGTTTGATGTTCCTAAAACATCACCACGTCTTTTAGAGTTGATTGATTATTGTTTGCTCTAAACAAGACCAGTTTGTTGAGTATATTTTCAGTGTAATAATGCAACAGTGAAGTTATAATTTTTAGTAAGACGTGCGTGTTTGGTGTGTTTTTCAATTCAAGCATATCGTTAATAAATTATGAAACTTACGATATATTTTTTCTCTTTTGGGTTCTGAAGCATTTTGATTACCGAAAAAATGGGAAGCTTTTTGAAGAAAATAGTGAGACATATGCATTAGATTAGTCCAGTGTAACCTCTGTTCAACTTTGGATATATTTATAATACATTAACTAGTGATTTTAGCTCATTTTATGTGTGCTAATTAAAATTTTAATTTATTTATTGCATCTATATAATATTAATTTTTTAATTAATTTATAATAGTTTAATTAAATTTTTTATATAAATAATTACAAAAAAATATGATAAAATAGCAATAAAGTGTTAGGGTTGTAACAATAGTTACTCTAGGAGTTCTAAGTATGAGAATTAGAAAAATATAAATGAAAATTTTAGACACATCATTCATAAGCACACTAAAAGAAATTTAGTAGTATACATATACAAAACCAATTAACTAAATAAAATAAAGTGTTAATTTGCTTGATTTATTAAATTAGATCTTTTATTTTAAAACAAATTGACAAGCATTGTGATTCAAACATTAATGAAATGTTTCAAACACTCTTTATGTGTAAATTTTATAACTAATCGATAAACAACCGAGACATAACATATATATACACACATATATTGTGACTATGAAACGATATATAATCGTAATGAGGACAACATAATCTGAGGGACTAATAATGAGGTTACTTAACATAATGTACTTGACATGGTATCTCAAACACGTCCTTAATTGAATAATAATTTATGAGGTAAAGTCAGCACCCACTATTTCAAAGCCGCGCTTATTCATCTGAGACAATACTTGGGATGCCAATTTATTTAGGCACGACTTGTGAAGCCATTATGTTTTAGTAATGCGATAGGATTGGATCAAGCCGCAACACGTTGACTTCGAATTAGCATCACTACATAATATTTTGGTACTATACTTTTTAGGTATATTATTTGATGATGTCAATTTTAGTAAGTTGGGTTTCTCAACTTTGATTAGAAGATATGTGTTGACTAGAAAGATAAAATTGGATACAAACGTTAGGCCAGCCAAAAGGGTCATCGGCTAAAACCTTCCGATGCTTAAGTTAGTTTTCAACCTGAGGATAATTTAACAGAGTGATGGCTTAAAGAGAGTGCAAAAGCATACCTTTATCCCTAAAGGAGGAGGCATTTATAGTATTTGGCGACCAATAAAAAGACAAATTTCTCCTTAACACTAGTCAAGCTCTCCCTCCCTTGTAGGGACAATCTAGGTCTTTTCGACCTAACTCAGTACATTGCTTGTGATCAGTTGGCTAGAGAGGGAGACCCTACTATCATTAATATGGAGATGATACATCATCAAAGCCCTTTAATGTAGATAGGAGAGTGGTTTGGTTACATTTAATGTGAATGTGATGGGTGTCAGACTCCGCCATTAATGCATTTTTGGCCGGGCAACAATATTTCCTACTATACATTTTCAACATAGTAAGGTCAATAGAGATCAAACTCAGGGATCAATTAGGGGTTCAGGCATATCGCTGTTTTAGGCCATACTACACTCTTAGGCTTGATTATTTTGGGCCAAATTATACTCTTGTGCTTGACATGGGGCCTAGCTAATGGGCTTACTTATATCATGATTCCCCCTACTCCGTACTTCGACCATACAGAGGTCAGAGTAAAAAGTAGTGTCTTAATTGTCGTAACACCAACTAGAATTTTGTTACTATACATTAATGAAAGTTGCAGAGGTAGGAAAACATTTTTGAATCTCGATGAAAGTTTTGAAGGCAAGAACTATTTTTGACGGCTACATTAATGTTTATGTACAAGTGACTGGTGGTTATGCATTTATTAACCGAATGTTTGTCAAATTAATCTATTGACATTCTAGGTTAGCCTATAAATAGTCATTTTCACTGCCTATTTATCACTTTTACCACATCGAATAGAGGTTGAGCTTTGGGCATTTCTATTTGAGTTGTGAACAATCTTCAATTTTTAGTTTTGTGCATAAATCCTTGGTAAACCTTTCTCCTCTCTTATTTAGGTTTCTTCACTAGTTTATTCTAATAGCATGTCTTCAAGTTCTAATTCTGATTTTACTCGGTCAATAGATGCCTTGACTAGTGCAGTAAGTTTAAGTGAATCTTAAGTTAGGGGATCAGGTTTTCCTAGTAGTCAACTTAGAGTCGCGATGATTGAGGGAATGTTAAAGGTTGATAAGAGAGTAGGCCTCTTTAGTCCCATTATTGACAAGGTTGGACCTTTTGAGCTTATGGTCATGGAAAAAGGCTATTGGGTGAGGCCGACTAGTCTCCTAAGTTGAGAGGTAGGCTTTTTACTACTACCCACTATAGTGATATTGTGTTGAAAATATTGTTGAATGACCTCGAGTTGATTATGGTAAAGTACCATTTCTAGATGAGTTCGAGTTAATTAAACCTAGGGCAGGGGATAGAATGGACACCCCTCGAGAGGGTTGTATAGCTATTTTTGACCTAAGCTTAGGTTTCCTCTAGCTAGGCCTATAGTCAACCTGCTGGGAGGTCTTCAAGTTTGTATAACCCAACTTTTGACCAATTGCTTGTTCTTTTTATGTCGTTTTATTATTCTGATGATAATTTACGACCAGCCCCCTTCATGGGCTAATTTTAGTCACCTATTTCGTGTTCTAACGTCTAGAAAGTCAAGTTGTATAGAGGAGTCAAGATTTTGTCATTTGACTACTCGACCCTGTAGAAACATTCTTGGAACCCCATCCTCTTTTTATGGTCAAAAGTGGAAAAAAGATACTCATATCTCTAATCACTAAGTAAGGTTAGATTTAACATTTTGAGAGGGTAGATGATAAGTAGGGTTGAGATGAACACTGAAGAGAACCTATCTTGGAATAATATTTTTATCTTAGATCTCCTCAAGTTTAGTGAGATAGATGTCTCTGATTTATAAAGGAGAGAAACTTGGCCCTGGCGGGATTGCCGACCGCCCAATTAAGGTTGCATGCTAACGCATATTTAGGTAGAACTAACTTACCTAACTTATTTGATTTGCCATCATCATGTATTAAGATATGCTTCTAATAAAGAAGTATGGGTTATTGTAATTCAACTAATTAGGGATGTGCGAAATAACTTGCTATGCAAAAACAACAAAAGGCGTAGGAGCGTTGTGAAGCCGTGATAGCTCGACGTGGCCTTTAGCTCAACCAGTTGTAGTTAAGCAAATGGCTTAAGCAATCTACTTGCTGTTACATAGAGTACTAGAGCAGTAAGCAGCTTTGCTCCCCAATAGAAGAGAAAAGCTATTGAGGTCGCATTGCATGGTATGCCGAAGAAAAGCGTGATCGATAAAAGGATAAAGAAATCCACTAAGCCTAATGTGGTTGCTTATGAGATGTTCTCTCCTAAGCATTTGTGTAATATAACTGACTTTTCCTAAACCCCAATTTGGCCTAAAGTTGGGGTGCTGAATTTATCGACCATGATGGGTGTTAGTCCTAACTTTGTATCCCTTTTAGAAATCCTAATTGCTGGTCTTTTTCAAAGAGATCAGGTGGAGATGTTCAACCACAACCATTTTGTTGTGCTGAAGGCGTTTGTCTATTACATCGATATGGTAAAATTTCTCATTGAACTTGTTAGTTGATTTTCATGAAGTTGACTATTGGTGATACGTTTGTCTTCTTTTAGGTTAGACAATGGGGGTATAACCTTATCAGTATGTTTTCTATGAGACTAATTGCTAGAGGTTAGAGGAAAAAAACAAGCAATTAAAGGAAAAATAAAATGACCCGATTAAGACCTAGGTTGACTCCTTGGAGTTAAGGTTTGCTGAGCTAACTAAGAAACTTGAGGAAAAAGAAGATAAACTATTGTCTACTATCCAAGGTAAAAGTTAGGTCGAAGAGCAACTAAAATAGTCATTGAATTTAATCCAAGAGGTTTCATTGTCAAGTCAAGCTGAGGGATATGAAAATTGCTTGCGCTATGCTCGAGGTAGGTTTTTCAAGACGTAGCCTAGCATTTGTAAGGAGGATATGTAGCAATTTATGCTCAGTTCGGTGTTTAGTGACCGTAGTGTGACCTTTAGCATGTATGAAACCAAGGAAATGTTTGAGAAAGTAGTAAAATAACTTGATTTTCTTGGCTATGAATTTTGAGTACAGGACAAAGCTCAACTCGATGTTATGAAAAATGAGTGCCTTGAGGCTTTTGACAAGAATGCTCTTATTGAAGAGAGTGGAACTCCTCCACACCTTAGAGTTGTTTTAGTGAGGAAAGAGTTCTCTTTTGTCACTAAGTTTGCCCTGGATATCAAGAATAACGAAGTAATGTGGTGGATTACTTCCTTACTGAGGAATGAGTCTTCCTAATAGAAGAAGCTGGGCCTTCTTGACCATCAGGAGTGCCACAATCTTGACCTGACCAATAGGTCAAGGGTCTACCCCTGGATATTGGTATTGACATAATTTATGAGCTCGACAAAGCTATTGATGATGTTGTTGTGGAGGCTATTGCTCTATGAGAAGAGGATGTTGGCTCTAGTTATAGGGTTTTCTTGCCATGTAATTTTCTTATTTTTGAATGATGTAAGTCCCCAAGGGGCATTTGAACAATGTTTATGGTTCCATGAAATTTTTAATGTTAAGACTACATGTTTTTAATTAAATTTACTTTACTTTAGGTGATTTATTTTATGTACATCATGTTCGCTGGCCTTGTTTAGGAGGTTTGCTTAATTGTGCCTAGTTAGTTTGAAGATTTAGGTTGAGTTTCACTGGTAATAATAACTTGATGGTTCAACTTAATCATGTAGCTTGATTGGATAATTGTGGGGTCGAATCGATCTTTCATTAATAATTGAATCATAACTAAATATTATCATGCAACTATGGGGTCGACTTGATCTTTCATTAATCATTGAATCATAAGTATATTTGATCATGCAACTATTAGGTCGACTTTCATTAATCATTTGATCATAAGTAAACTTGATCATGTGACTACTTGGTTGACTTGGTCTTTTATTTATAGTAGTACTCTTTTCATATATCTAAATCTTAGTTTATACATAGAAGTTCTTCAAATTAGATGTATTCCATCATTTGGGGAGTTAGTTTCCACTTATATCAACTAGTCTATAGGAATTATGCTTTGCTACTTTTGCCACAACGTATAGGCCTTCCTACTTTAGGTCGAGTTTCCTAATATTCTTTTAGACTTCAACTTTCTTAAGAACTAGGTTGCCAACTTTGAAATATCTTAGCTTAACACCTTTGTCGTAATGTCATGATTGACATGTATCTTAGCATTTTAGTGAAAGCTTCCTATCAGTGCTTATCGATTGTCTCAAGGTCGAATTAATTTTCTACTTTATTTTTTATTTGGTTATAATATATAACTCAAGCTGTATGTTGGTTTAACTTTACAAGAACAACTGCCTTAGAACCATAGACCAAACTATATGAACTTTGCCCTGTGGCGATTCTTGTGGTGGTCCAATAGGCCCAAATGACTCTTGGGAGGTCATCTACCCAACTTACTTTAGAACCTTCTAGTCAAGTTTTGATGTGATCTAGAATGGTTCATTGGTAACCTTTGTTTGACCATTTACCTGAGGATTTCTGATCGAAATAAAATATTGATTGATCCTGAGGCTTTCATATCATTTTTGGTCCTTTTACTTTGGAATGAAATGCTATTGTTAGATATAAGTGCTTTGGGAAGACTAAATTAACAGATAACATTTTTGCATAGAAAACTCTTTATTGCAGTATCAATTATCTTAGGTACGACTTCTGCCTTGATCAATTTAGTGAAATATTCCATCATTACTAGCATATACTTCCTTTGACTTGTAGTTTTTGGGAAAGACTCATCTATGTCAACCTCTCACTGTCAACCTCTCACGAGGGTTATAGCTAGTTGATGAGAGATGTTGGCATGTACCTGGCAAGATGGACACTTGTGTGCAAAGTCAACCATGTCCTTGAGTCGGGTTGGCCAAAAACATCAATGCCTAATGACCTTGTGAGCTAATGCTCCCCTTCTGAATGATTTCTACAAATACTAGCGTGCATCTCTTATAGGACCTTTTGTCCTTGGCTTGATGTCAGGAACTTTAATGGAGATCCCAAGATAGACATTTTTACAATTGGCCAAACTCGTCTAGAGCAAATTTTGCTAATTATCCCCTTAACCTGTAGGCCTTCACTTTATCTTGTGGCAATTTTCCCTCTCTGAGGTAGGACTTTATTTCATCAATCCAACTGTGGCTTGTTTCATCATCAGTCAAGACCTGACCTTGGTGTGAGTCATCTATAATAGGCTTATTCAAGACCAAAAAGGTTATTGCTATTTCCTTTGTGCCTTTTATTGAGCTAGCAAACTTGTAAAGTGCATTTGCTCTTTCATTTTCTGACATGGGTACCTGGCTGAGGGTAAATTTTTTTAATTATTATTCTAATATTTTGACCTCTGCTAAGTAACTATTTATGGTCATTTCCCTTACTTCAAAATTTCCTCCAAATTGCTCTGTGACTAGCTGTGAGTATGTAATAGCTACTAAACTCTCGACTACTCTATCTAGGGCCATCCACATTCTTATGATAAGGGATTTGTATTTAGCTTCATTGTTTGTGACTGGGTAGTTGAGCTTGAATGGAAAATTATATTCCTTAGCTTGAGGAGAATGCAAGAAAATTCTTGCTCCTCCCATAGTGCTTGTGGTTGATCCATCAACATGTAAAGACTAAACCTATTATTTTTGTTCAACTACTATTAGGAGGATGATACATTTTGCTATAAAATTGGCTAATATTTATGCTTTTATAGCCATGCGGGGCTAAAACTTAACATCAAATTCTCCCAACTTGATTGCCCATTTGGTCAACCTTCCCAATGTATCAAGCTTAGAGAGAATTCACTTCAATAGCTGATTTTTTAGAATGATGATGGCATGTGATAAAGAAATAAGGTCACAACTTACGTGTTGATGTGATCAAAGCAAGTGTAAACTTTTCAATCTCCAAATAGTTATGCTCGGGGCTTTGTAGGACCTTATTGATGTGGTATATTTGCTTATGCAAACCTTGCTGAGTAGATACCAAAATTGGACAAACAGTTGCTGTTAAGACCACCAAGTATAGGTTTAATACCTTTTTGATCACAGGCTTTGCGAGTAATAGGGGCATAGTTAGATATTGCTTGAGTTTGTTCAGAACCTAGTCACATTTTTTTGTCTACTAAAACTTCCTTACCTTCTTGAGGACCTAAAAGAATGGTAAACTTTTATATGCTAATCGAGCAATGAATTAGCCCAGAGCAATGATTTTTTTGATCAATCTTTGAATGTCTCCCATAATCTTTGGCGGTAGGGTGTCTTGAACTGCTTAGGTCTTTTGGGGATTAGCCTCAATACCTCTCTGACTAACCATGTCATTTAAGAATTTCCCACCTCTTACTCCAAATGTACAGTTTTTTGTGTTAATCTTCATGCCAAATGCCTTTAATATTGAAAATGTGTGGTTAAGATTAGTTAAGTGGTCTGATTCATTTTATGTTTTAATAATTATATCATCCACATAGACTTCTATAGATTGATTGGCTTAGTTCTTTAAGATGAAGTTGACTAGTCTTTGGTAAGGTGTTCCAGCATTTTTCTAACCCAAACAGCATAACTAGAAAATAATATACACTATTTGGAACTACAAAAGCGATTTTATCCCTATCTTCGAGAGCCATGAAAATTTTGTAATATCTTTGAAAAGCATCCATGATACTTAGGACATCACAACATGTTTTAGAGTCAACTAATAGATCTATTTGTGGCAGTGGATATGGGTACTTAGGGCATGCTTTGTTAAGATTAGTAAAATTGTTACACATTCTCCATTTGCCTCATTTTTAGGGATGAGGACTACATTACGAAGCCAACTAATATATTGAGTCTCAACTATGTATCTTCCCTCTAAAATCTTGTTGACCTTTTCCCCAATGATCTAGCACCACTTGGCATTGAAGGTTTTGGTCTTCTATTTGACTAGCTTGAAAAAAAGGTTAACATTGAGATGGTGGACAATGACTAGGGGTCGATTCCTCGGAGCTCGATTGCTTTCCATGCAAAGACATCAATATTTCTACTAAGAAAACAAACCATCATGCATTCCATGTTATGTCCTAAGCTTGTCCTTATCCTTTTGGGTGAGTTTTTTGTTTATTCGCTTCAATCAAAATGGTATAGCATTACCTTGTTTCTTTTATAATGCATGGCAACTCCACTGTACTAACTACTATTAGAAATTTTACCTTCATGTGATATGTCGATAGTATGACCCTAAAATCATTTAGTGCTTGCCTCTTTATTATGACGTTGTAAGCAAAAGGTGTATCAAACAACTAGGTAGTTGATCATAAGGGTATGCCTTTTTAATGCTTCTCCAGAAGATATGGATAAGTTTGTGGATCCAACTAGCACAATTCCTAACCCCATTCCTAACCCCCTAAAATTGACCAAAAAGGTATGAATAGGCTTAAACTTCAATTTTCCCAACTTTATCCTATCTAAAGTTGACAAAAAAAAATTATGTTTGCAAAGCTACCATTGTCAACTAGGATTTTGTAACTTCAAAGTTTGCTATTTCCATGGAAACCACCAGAGGGCAATCCAATTTGCTCTCTGTTGCTTAACCTCCAAAGTGAGAGAGGTTGGAATCTGAAAAGGTTATAGGGTCTGTGTTGGTAGAGAGCTAGTAGATTATCTTAACTTACTTCGACTTAGATGATTCAAGTTATGTCTGTGCTTGTTTTCTTGCTAATTTAGAGTTTTTCCCAGTTGGTCCTTGTATAATAATATCAATAACACCTCTCAAGGGGGGCACTACCTGTTACTTTCCCTTGTCCACCCTTTCCAGGTTAACCAACCATTCCTTATAGGAAGTCTAGTTGGTTTGAGCAATTGCTTGTTAAGCTTTCTTATCAACATACTTTTTGAGGTAGCCTTGTTAGATGAGTTGCTCAATTTCATCTTAGAGATTAAAACAATCCTTTGTGTCATAGCCCTTTTGTCCATGAAAATGACAAAAGTTCTTTGACTTCTTCATGGCTTCAGTCTCATTGAGCTTCTTTGGTCTTTTGAGAAGATTATCATTGTGAATTGCTAACAAAACCTCATCTTTGGGAGTGTTAAGTGGTACATAATTGTGAAACCTTTTAATTGGAGATCGATAACTGTCTTTTTAGTATCTATCGTCTTTCTCCTTAGCTTTTTTCTTGTCACCCTCTCTATCACCAATGTTCTTGTTCATCTTCTTTTGTGTCATGTATTTTTTTGTGAGACTGAGAAGCTCATCTATTGTTTGCGGTCTCTTTTTGACCTGAGCATTGGCACATTCTTTATGTCTCAGTCTTAAGAATAGGATGTTAATTAGAAATTTAATTCTAGGGTTATTAATCTTCAACACTTTGGTGTTGAACATGGAAAAGAAATCCCATAGAGATTCACCTTTATTCTGCTTAATGATGTGGTGGGGAGTGTAAGGTAACTTTGTTTTTCTTCTGCTAGCAAATTGATGAAGGAATTTATAGCAAAGCTAGTCATAGAAAAATATAGATGCAGGTTCTAACATGACAAACTACTCTACCACCACTCCTTGGAAAATGGTGACCAGTGTTTTAGCATGGATATGGTCGTTGTGGTTATTTAACTACATCATGTGTTCAGAGTGAATTAAGTGCTCATTAGGGTAAGTTAACCCATCATATTTAGGTAATCTAATTAGAATTTTTGCATCAATCATGATGCACTTATTAATTATCTTCTGGATGAATGGGGAATCTTTTTCTTTTTGAAGTTTGGAGCATTATCAAGTTGAATTCTTTCGACATTTCTCTTTGAGATTTCCTCTAATTACCTACTCAACTGTTGGAATTGGTGTGATACTTCCTCCTATTTATCTCTGTCTATTCCAAACAACTATTAATTGGGTTGAGGTCTTTGGCATTTGACCTACTTGTGTTACTAGGTTAGATTGGGTCAAACAAAATATTCCATTGAATCCACTACTTTCTCTTAGGGTTGATAACGAGACTCCTCACTAGAAAAATGACTAGGACTCAAATCTCATCCACTTAGGTTGTGATGAGTTTTATTTCTAATTGTGTCCTTCTTTGGTGGTCTTTCTTCTTGATAGAAGGGTTATAGTTTGGTACTAGCTACAACTACTGGTTGATTATTATGTCTTTGTAAGACAGTAGATAGCTGTGCAGAGAGCTGAACAGATATCTAATCACTGATCATTTGCATGAGCTATGGATAGTCAATGTGACCACATATTTGGTTGAGTGCTAAGGCCTTCAGCCTATTGATCTAGCTGATGTTGTGGCAATGGTGGTGATCTACAATTAGCCTTTCTTTTGGAGTTGGCTCACCTAGTGTTTATCATTTTTTAATTGTAGATTCCATGTCACATAGACGACGCCAAATGAGGATGTCAATTTTAGTGAGTTGGGCTTCTTGACTTTGACCATAAGATATATGTTTACCAACAAGATAGAATTGGAGGACATAGGTTGAATTCTGCAGTCAATGAACAAATATTAAGTTGGCCGAGAAGGTTCTCGACTAAGACCCCTTTGATGCTTAAATCAGTTTTCAACCTGAGGATAATTTAGCATAGTGATAGCTTAAAGAGAGTGCAAAAGTGTACCTATATCCTTGGAGAAAGAGGTATTTATAGTATTTGGCGACAAGTGAAAAGATAAATTTCTCCTTAACATCAATTTAGCTCTCTTTCCCTCATAAGGCAATTTAGGTCTTTTTAACTTAACTTAGAACCTTGTTTATGGCCTGTTGGCCTAAAAGGGAGACCTTACTACCATTAATGTAGAGGTGATACATTGTCAAAGCCATTTAATGTGGACAGAAGGGTGGTTCAAGTATATTTAATGTAGATGCAATAGGTATTAGACTCTGCCATTAATGTATTTTTAGCTAGTAACTACATTTCCTACGGTATATTTTCGACCTAGTCAAGTCGATCGAGATTGACCTTTGGGATCAATTGGGGGTGTTGAGCATATCTCTATTTTATGCTAAACTACACTCTTAAGCTTGACTGTTATGGACCAGATTGAACTATTGAGCTTGACATTGGGCCTTGCTAATGGGCTTACTCATATTACTATTCAAGTTACTAATACTTATATTGTATTTTTAATTCTATTATCTAATTTTTTTTAATGAGTTGGGCATCATAAATTTTTTCTCGACACCTCTAATAACTTTAATATGTCCTTGCTTTTAGGATTAGATCCAAAAATCTAATCTAAATTGAAAAATATCTCAATAATTCACATTAGTACTTTAATCAAATAATTGAATCTAATAAAAGTCACATGAAGTTACTTGTTTATATCACTAGAACTATATATATTTGGTCTTTGGAAATACCTCTGGTTCAAGCAAAAACACTAATCAAAAGACTGAAAAATGTGATAATTTCTACAACTGTACCTTTAGCAAATATATGCGAGACTTTCTTGTATCTTTGATTATAAATATGTGACTCATGCTAGTTGATATGGTGAATTAAGTTCTTATAGGCAAAAAAGTAAAAATGTAAAAATAAACTAAAAGGGTCAAATTAATTATATAATAAGTAAAGTAAAAGATAAAAGAGCCTAACTAATGAAATCCCATCAACATAGATATCTAGGCCCAAGAGAGTTGAAGCCTATTAAGAGATTTTTAATTAAAAATATCAACTTTCAAAGTCAAATGTGAATGAAAAAAATAATTTGCATAAAAATAGAGAATTTTAACTCTATGCAAATGTGCTTTAGTGTAAAAAACCTAATTAAATTCACTAATGTTTTGAAAGGACCTTAGCTTCAGTTTCTAGCAGTATCATTTTGGCACCGTCTGTCGGAATCTTACTTGAGAGGAAGGAGCTTTGAGAATTCAGATCAGATGAGATCCAAAGCTCAAGATTCCAAAAATCAAGTCATCCCAAGAGCTGAGAACATAGAAAACAACTAGCCTGAAATGTAGTCACGTTTGATGTTGGATCTAGCATTGAAAGTGCATCCACAAATGAAGAAGACACCCATGTAAAATGCCCCATTTTTGGGAGAACAGTTACTGTAGAAAATACAAGATGTGTTGAAGATATTGTTGGAGATTGCCTCCTTACAAGCTGTTGCCAAAGAGGTCGCATAGTATGTTAGAGAATGCTATCCTCATGTGCGACTACAACTCTCCCATTGATGTTGGGCTACTGTCGCTTCTTAGAAAAGGACCATTTGAGGAATTAACTAAGAGCAAGATACTATTACCCCTTCATAGTAGCAAGTGAATAAGAAATTATCCCTCTGAGCTGACTCATCATGACGATTGCCCACTACTAACAAAATTTAAACCCATTCACTCATGACTCAACTTTCAACATGAGCAAGAAGCCAATACCTCATTCTAGCCATCATTATCTTAAGATGTAGCCCCTTTTGCCTTACTATCTTGGTAGAGATGCTTACCCCAAGGATAGAAATTGTCAACCTCTCTAAGTTTGATAATACGATAAATCGCTAAAAGTATCTAGACAATTTCCTCGTAAGGATGGAGCTTTAGGATTTGAGTGAAGCTACTTACTATAAAGTACTTCGTACCACACTCACCACACATGTTCTAGTGTAGTTCAATTAGATGCCAGTTAGATCTATCATAGGCTGAGAATAATTGGTGTGACATTTCT
>JACGDI010005831.1:202720-224881 GCA_014898725.1 Jacaranda copaia
AGACTGCCTTATCTATTTTATCCAGGTAATGTAAGAAATTGTTACGTTCACCAAGAGCTCTTGTCTAGAATTATCTAGTAAAATTAGAGATATTAAAAGCTCTTGGAGTCAATAGCTAGAAAACCCCAAGCTACATTGGAAGAGCTTATTGATTATGTAGAAAAGTACATTAAAAAAGTGGAGTCTATAACTCCTTAAGATACTAGCAAGCATAAGGTATAGCACCTATAGCACCCAAGATGGAGATTTTGACCATGGCAGAGCATTAAGGTTTGTCCAACACCCTTTTTGAAGATGCGAGATGATTTTAAGAGCTAAAAATTTGAGAAATGGCACACGTTTCGACTACGATCATAGAGATACGATTAAAAAATATGCATATGAAGGATAAAATTGAGAAGCTAATCTAGAGAGAATATATCAAAGATGATATGCCTAAAAGTAATAACTCTAAGAGGAATTCAAGAGTTGGAGTAAGTAAAGATTACTAATGGTGACTTGATGAAAGATCACTAGCATTAGCAAAACTTAGAGAACCTATCTTCATTATTTGATGATTTCCAAAGGACATGCAAGAGGTGACTTATCAAACATGATGAGGGCATTAGTATAAGCAATGAGACCAAAATTAAGGATATACAAAGTATATCCTCCACTTCCCAACATCCGTTTTGGTGAGAAAGATGTAGAGCCCAGACGAGGAGTACATAATGGTGCCTTGGAGATCATTGCCTCTCTCGCTATCTTTTGTATGAAGAAAATTTTGCTACATAATAAGAGCTTGATAGACATAATTTTTCATGATTTATTCCTCCAACTTTGAATAGACAATACCCAATTGTAGAAGATTAATACTTTTTTATTAGGGTTTACCAATGAAGTAGTAGAGGCGCTCAGAGAAATCCCTTTTCCACTTTTTGTAGAAAACCATCCTCAGTTTGTCACAAAGATGGTGAGATTTTTGGTGGTTAAGATGTTATTGTATGTAATGTAATATTATGATGGCCTATTTTGAACTTATTCAAAGTAATAGTTTCAATATCGCAGGAAGATAAAGTTCCCACGTTGAGTGGAACACGTGAAGTTGTTGGCAACTAGTGCACCACTAGGGAGTGCTATGTTAGTATCCTAAAGAAAATAAAAGGCTCTTATCACCAACTTAGATCAGGTGAAGAAAGATCATTATAGCAAATGGAAGGATAAGGGCAAAGATATGATCTATGAAGCCAATATCACTACGACAATCTCGCTTGGAGTTAGTTACCTTGAGTAAAACTAATTGGGTATGTGGTAACATTGAAAAGGATTTTCAAATAAGAAGATGCTTTCTGTCCACAACTTCAATCCCATAATCAAGACAGGAACTACCCTCCAACATCACTAAGCATGCCATCAATAACTCTTCATACTCTTTTCTTTTTTTGTTTGCAAGATTATGGTATTGCTTAAGAGTTTTATCTTTTTAATGTTTAAGTATTACTGCTTTCACTAAATGGAAGTTGTTTCAATGAATAACAAATAAAGCCGATTAATACTAGAAATGATATTTTGTTCCTATTACAATCGTATAACAATAAATGTGTAAAATGAATCATGACACATTTAATTTTGTACTAAAGTTGTCATTGAATCAACATTAAATCATCACTACCACCACTACAAGACTCCCAAGTGAGACATGTCGCCTAAGATCCCCTAAGTAATGCACGTGGCAAAATCTACTATAAAACTCTGTAAGCAAGATACATGATAAAAAACTGTTACAAGACCCCCCAAGTGAGGTGTGTGGCAAATGACCACTATGAGACCCCTGAGGAAGAGCCCATGGCATTTTAAGGACTATGCCTTCATTTGCAATGTGTGTATAGTGACAATTGTGACTGATTTAATGATGCTCCCAGGTGAGGTATTGTTAACATAAATAGTTGTAGTAAGACCTCTCAATCAAGGCATATAGTTAAAACCAATTCCTGTGTTAAACAACAATGGTAAGACCTCTCGATTGTTGTGGTGAAGTCTTAGGAAAAACTTAAACAAAAAAAATTAAGAGAGGCTTAAATATCCCCTTGTATGCCCATGCTGCATGACAATTAAAGCCAAGAACACAATAACAGAAAAAGTCATTCAAATAACTAAGCATGTAAATGAATTCGACTAGTGAAAACTTCCATGAGTATGGGGAGTAAAGTTTGGTAACATCAAAACATATGAAAAATGTCCTACCAACACTTGGACTCCAAAAATAGAAAGTTAAAAATAATGCAAAAACACACAGTCCTGCCAACACTCTAGTCATAGTCATCGACACTATAGTAGAGTGATCACTAGGAGAAAACACATTGTCGCCCATAAAAATAATGCAAAAATAGTTGATCAGTAAAGACAATAGTTAGGAGACAATTTTCTGTGTATCCACTAGCTCGTAGCCTATCATGATCATTAATGACAACCTCAACCATTTACTTTAGCATCATTACAAGTTTCAACTTGACTACCCTATGGTGATCACTTTAGAGATTGCAAATTATTCAGTTTGAAAGTTTCTAGTTGACAAGGAAAAATCTATAAATATACTCTATTTTGCTACTTTAAATAAGATGGATATTAGGCCCCTACAAATTCAACCGATCAATATCCCACTCGTTGGATTTAGAGGGTCCCATGTTATAGTACTCCGATCAATCTAGCTAATCAATTCATTGGGAACTGCATAAAAAAGAATGATGCTAATGGTGTAATATATGATAGTTGATGCTCCATTTGCATACAATGTGATTCTAGGCTGACTAATGCTTAGTGACTTCCATGTAGTTGCCTTAATGTGTCATCAGAAAATAAAATTCCCAACTATAGCAGGCAAAGGAGAATTGATTTGCAATGTAGAGATGGCTTGGGAATGTTAAGTCTCATCAGTTGATTTGAATTACCTCAAATGCAACAATCCTGTGCCAATTCAGTAGAAGTGTAATGTTGATTAGGAAAGGGCCATAAAGAAATAAAAACACATGAAGAGAGAGTGAACGAACTAGGGATTGAAGCTAACTTACCATGCGTGGAACAATTATTAAGAGGGCAATGGGCCTTTATGAGTATTTTCTTTTTGCCAAACTTTTCTTTATGAGTATTTTCTTTATGAGTATTTTCTTTTTGCCAAACTTTTCTTGCCAGATCATTTAACCATTTATTTAAGTATGAAATGAATGGTGTATATTTTAGATTTTGTTCTAAATGAAATTTTCACATCAATTAGTGACTATTACACACATTTGCCATTATTTACAAACTAAAAATAATAATGAATATTTTTTTAGCACTTACGAACTATATTGCGCCGTTCAACAAACAAAATTGAAGATTGGAATACAACTGTGCAAATTCATAAAGTACCAAAACCATAATCGTACGGAAGACTAACAAGATTATAAAGATTAGCCTAAGTATTTTTACTAATTGGCATGGACTCCCTGATGAGAAAAATCGATATAAACTCCAACATGTCTAGACTCTTTGATGAGAAATGACAATAAGTAAACATAAGAGCAGGAGTAAAGTACTAGACAATCACTTGAAATGTGTTCAACAGCTCAGACTTCTTAATAAAGAATAGCAACAAGTAAAAATAAGAGTTGGAGTACAAATACTAGACAACTACTCAAAACATGTTCAACAAACCTAGACTCCTCGATAAGAAAAAACACAAAGTAAATATAAAGGTAGAATAAAGGTATTAGCTATTACTTGACATGTGCACGTTTATATGTTTCTTGATGAGAAACATAGAACACATAAAATTATATTCCTTGCCAAAACTTTAATCTCTAACCTTGAAACTTGACAAGGAATAGTCAAGAGAGGAGAAGATATGCAATCGTAAGAAGCAGCTAAGAAAAGAAAAAATAAAGGGATCATAAGAAGCAACTAGCGAAAAATAGTAAGTTGATAACAATGCAAGATCCCACAAGATTAATCTCGTCTAAAACCATCAAATTATATTAGCCAAAAAAAAAAGAGAAGAAAAAGGAAGAGAGAAACTTCAAGAGGAATTACTTAAGGTAGATAAAAAACATTCAAAGCTTGTTGGCAGTTGAAGTATCTTTAGCAGGCTTGATTGTAGAGATAGAATGGCGACTTTATTTCTTCTCAATACGAGCAGAATCTTTGGCTACTTGATCGATAATAAGTTCTTCCACAATGTCTAAGGTGAACTAAATTTTTTTAGGATATCTACCTCATCATCTTTCTTAAAGTTAAGGGAGAAGGGTCACAAGTCATCGCCAAGCAATGGGTCCAATCTCTGCTCATCAAATTTGACTACTAGAGTTTAAAGTTTCCTTATGACTTATTTAAAACCTATTTTCAAATTCTTGCCACCCGTTATCAACCAAGCTTCCTCCAAGGCTAGAGACCTTATATAGTCGGTAATGGGAGACTTTCTCTCCCTCAATAGTCACAATCAAAAGCCAATGAAATCTCTTTTTTGGTAAATCCTTCACCTCGCTTAAACCTTCACTTTTCAGTGGCATTTTATTCTTCTTGAACTTGGGAAATTTTCTTGCTCGTTTTCTACATATTGCCTGCTAAATGAGTCTTTTTCTCTAAAGCTATCTAATAGACCTTGGAGGTTAGCTTGGCAGAAAGTATGACTGCCAGTTTCTCTACCTGAGAGCGAAGTGATTTTACCTTCGCTTCCTTTACTTGGAGACCATTAGCAAACTCACCTTTGAGCTCTTTTGCTAGTCCAATGGACATTTTTTGATCCATCATTTCCATGGAATGATGCTGGTGAAAAGCAGAAGCAATTTGAGTGGTTTATGAACATAAAACAAAATGATGAGTCACTTGCAAAGTAGACTAATATACAATATAATGAAACAAGGAAATTTGTTCAATGATCGATACCATATTATGGTGGTAGAAAAACTATTGAGTGGTCCAAGAACCCATGAGAGGCATGAGATAATCCACATTGTTGGAAATAGCTAGGCATTGAGAAACTCTAAATAGGCTTAGTCATCATAAATGCCTTCAAGCATGTTTTACTTGTTGGACACGCTTAGAAAGCATGGCTCTGCTAATAGGCATTCCAGTTAGAGGTCTCATGACATTGCCTTCACATATGTTGACAACTTGGTAAAAAACAGACAACTTCAAGGTAATATTATTCAATTAAGCTCGATTGGGATTGGGGGTCAGGGCCTCAGAACCCAATACTAAAGTAGCTATAGAATACATTAATTACCATAGAGGAGATGACAACATGTTATCCTTTAGTGAAGAAATGAGAAATTCAAACTCATTAGAAGTATAAATCCTATGCCTCAAAATTTTGAACTCCCCTAAAAAAATAAAAATAGGTATTTCTACAATGTTAAGCAAACTAATCTCAATGATAGAAGCATCCTCGGACCCTTTCTTAAAAAAATCCTTTGCTCTAGACTTTGAACTAGACTTAGCTGAAAAAATTGACTTAAAGACAAAAAGATGATCTTCAAACTCTGGAGATATGACTTCATGAACCAAGACTAGGTTGAGCTATATACTTAAAAAAGGGTTCACAAACTTAGAAAATGTGGTGAGACCACAGGAGGAGGACTCCCCTTTAACTTAAACAAATTTTGCCTAACTACAGCTGCCTACACTAGTGATGCCTCATGCATTTTAGCTACTTTAGCACCTTACAAGTGCCTACTTTGGGCACCTAGGCTATGGTTGCTAAACTAGCCATGATTGCATTGGGCGGACAATAACTATTTTGCAACAACACTATTGCTGCTGCCTCCTCTCACCTCTATAAGCTTTAACTCAGTTTTGGACTTTGACTTTGATTGGGTCCAACTTTCTAATATCTCGCTCTCAAGACATGATATGACTCAATTTTATGTATTTTGAAAAATTTTTAAGTACTATAAGGAGTTAAATAAAAAATCATATAGAATGGAAAATAAGAGAAAAGAAAAATCAAAGAAGAGAATGAATTAACTTGAGAGCTCATCATAAAATACTCACGAAGTCTCTGCAACCACAAACTTACCAAAGTTTTTCTATGTCCATGGACAAATGCAAGACAGTTAGCATGACACTTCCCAAAACTTACCTGACATTGAGACCTAACGAACCTCAACTTAGATGAAAGTTAAGTTGTTCCAAAATTTCACAATATATATACATAAATATAATAAAAAATTGACCACTTTATTACAATTTAATTAAAGCAAGATAAAATAAAATAAAATTGAAAATTATATTATACTTTTAGCATGAAAATTAAATTTTCAAATTGAAAGTAAGAGGCTTGATGATATAGTAAATTAAGTCCCTAGGAATATAAAAGTAAAAATATACTAAAGTGACCTAATTAAATTAGTAAAATAAAGAACCAAAGAGCCCATTTAATGACCAAAAGAAGCATCTAGTTTCAAGTGGGTTGATACCTACTAAGGAATTAATCACTATAAATACCAACTTCTAAGTTAGATGGGGGAAAAATTATGGACACAAAAATCGAGAGCTATAACTCTATGCAAATGCATTTCAGAGCAAAGAACATAATCAAATTCGATGACTTTTGAAAGGACATTAGCTTCATTTCTTATATATATATATATATTAATTTCTTTTTAATATTTTATATTCCCCATACCATTTAGCAATTGGGGATTAAAATTCTCCCAATCCTCGTCCATGTGAGAAGAAAATTCTCTTCATATCTATCCTATCCCAAGAAATTCCCCGTGGATTCCCCAGGGGATGGGTAATTTTGACATCCCTATTTGAGGAGTCTTATAGATCTTTACCACATGTCCCTTAGAAGGTCCTCTAGTGGTGCTAATGTACCTCACTTGACAATCAGTATGTGAAGTTGTACATGTCATAATTGATATTATGTGTTCATTGTTGCATGTTTGTTGTGGTATGTATGCCTCTTGGGTCTTTCCATAAGAAGCATAATTATGTATTATTAATTCTTGTCAAAAGGTATGTTAAAGGAATTTCATTCAAATAATCAAAAGAACAAAGTACTTTTCTAATATAGGTTGTCCTTTAATTTTTTGTTAATTAGAACAACTCCTAACTATTGAAACCAATAACTAAACACTTAGAATAAAAAATTCCAACTATTGGCATAATCTTGACAAAAAAGAAAAGAACTTTCGAAGCATGCTTATTTATTTTGAGGTGTAGTTCTTATCTTCGCTATGAAAGTAGAGCAGTTGACAAAAATATCTTCTTGGCTGAAAATGTCTTAAAGTGTATGTATTCACCTAGTTGACTCCCTCTCTAGGAGGCTGATGGAGAAGGTGTTGTAGTAATATTCGTTCTTCAACTATGGCTTTACCTTTTTTCTTCCACTTATTGTCTAAACTTTTTTTCACCTTATTCTAACTGGTAATAAGGACCTTTATTTTATTCAGGATATTGGTATAACATTCTCTAGTTGTGCAGTGGTTGCCAATACCTTCGCCTATTCACTTGGTGAAGAAAAGTTTATTTTTAAGTGATAGGTTGATACCACTACTTGGAAGAGTTCAAGGTCAACCTTCTTAGTATAACATTATAGGTCAATGGGGTCTTGATAACTAGAAACCTCACTATCGTTGACTTTTACCAAGGATGGCTACCTAAGGAAAATAGGAAGGAGACCGCTCCTGGTTCCTCCAATGCTTCACTTATAGATCCCATCAAGGGAGTATTGATTTCCTATAGTTGGGCATTACCACACCAAGTTAGAGGAATGCATCATAAAAGATTATAGCACTAAGTTGTCGCTATCCAGTAAGATCTTTTTTACATTAACATTAGATGGAAAAGCAAAATGACTAAGGCATCATTATGTGTTCTTTGTGTGACCTCTATGTCTTTCTCTTTGAGAATAATGTTGGGACCAAAGGACACACATCATATATCCTAGTATAAGGTCCAGCTATGACCTTGAGTTTGTCTCACTACTTGCATAAATTTTTCCTTACTTTTAATGAGTCATTTGCAATAGGTCCTCCGAGATATAGAGATAACATGAGCAGTAGGTAAGTTCTCTAGGTCTAGTTGATGTTTTATTACATTAGCTCTGAGTGTCCATCAGGCGGTCACTAGCAGTCTTTATTTTCTTAGAATTTGGAATCCGTTTTGAGTCTATCCTACTTCTATGTCACACACTCTTTCAAATATCTTCTCTAAACTAGTCTCTCAATCTTATCCTTCAAATGTTGGCACTCCTCAATAGTATGTTCATGGCCATGAGTAGAAATGACACCACTTACGAGATTTTTATTTCTTTGTATTATCTATTATCTTTGGAGGATGTTGGATCTATTAGAGGGGTATTTATAGAGAAACTTCTGAGAGTACTATGCATATGGTCTCTTAACTTCTTATTGTTATTATTTTCTCCTCATCTCGTGCCTTACATTTGCTAAAGTCTAGAGGTGCCATTGTCTTCTTAATCTAAATGTGCTTTACTACTCGAACAAAGAGCTTTTCAAGTATAGTTGAGGGCTCTCTAGCTATGGACTCCTAAAAATTCTAGTGCCTCAGGTTCTACTAGATAATGCTAATTAAGAGCTCTTGGTTGATGTGGGGGATTGTATATATTGCTTGAATGAAGAGGTTGAGATAGTCTCTCAAAGATTCTTTATCTATCTGCTTAATAGTTTACAAGTAAGTCAACTATCTTAGGATACTTGTTGTTGATCAAGAAATAATAGAGAAAGGGCTACACTAATTGCTCCTAGCATAAAATTGATTTAGTTGACATTTGATTGGATTATATCAGGGTGCACTTGGTAAGTTATGGTGTGGAACACCTTATAGTAGGTAGCTTCACTCAAATTGTGAAGCTCTATCTTTGCAAGGAACTTGTCCAAGTGCTCTTAAGGGTCCACTATGCTATATAACTTTGGCAAGTTGGTCATCTTTGTTAACTCTATCAAGATAGTTAGGTAGAAGGGGCTATATCTCAAAAGAGCTATAGTTAGAAAAGGTATTCATTTCCTGATTCTTTTAAGGGTTAAGGCATAAGTAGGTGAATCTAAACCCTAGTAACAACAAGCAATCGCCAAGGTAAATTAGCTTAGATGAATGATTGCACCTCCACTACTTAAGTGGAAGAGGAGCAGTATCATATTCTAGATTAATTTTCCCTTTTGTTCTATTTAGGGATGACGAGGCTTTTCTGCTTCAGTGAGATGAGTGGGGTTGCACTTAAAGCAGCATTTTCTAATGTAATGGACAACTGCTTTAGCCACAACTTGATTGAAGGTGTCCTCTAATAGTGCCATTAGTACTTCTTAGGTCCTCTACAATATTAGTTCTCAAGGAGTTAAGTCCTATTGTTCTTATACGTCCTTTAATGGCAAATGCACTTTAGGTGCTGGCTCTAATGCCGAATGTGACTACACTTTTGGTTGGTTGTTTTTCATGTGCTTATCTCTTAAGGTGGCCCTTGCAAGAATCTATTTCTCTAAACATTATTGAAAATCTCAATGTTCCTTACTCCTAGATAGGAGTTTCGATTGATAGCACCAAGATGGTACTACTCAAAAATAAAGCTAGGGTCGTTTCCACAAGTTAGCATAGAGTCATAATGTGTTGGCACAAAGTTAGAGCTTCAATTTTTTTGTAAATGATTTTCGAGTTCCCTTTGACTTTGAAAATTATTATTTATAGTGAATTAAGTATTTAATGGGCTTTGACCTACTTAGGTCAAGGTGCCTATCTTGATAAGTTTAATTAATTGAACTTACTGGCCTTTTACATTACTTATTATTTATTTAATTAAACTCTTTTATTTATCTATTATTTTGTTTACCCTTAAGGTCTTAATTTTCCATATTAAAATCAATTAGGATGGTATGGGATTACAAAATTAGGAACTATAAAGCAGAGATGGAGTGACATAAAGTAAGGCTTGTTATGAAAAAATACAGGTAACAAGCTATAATTGACTACAATAAATTCTTCACACCCTTTGCCAAATTGGAAAAAAATGAAAAACATAAAAGAAATGAAAAATAATAAATAAACATAAAATACACTTTCCTAAATAGTTAACCTAATGAATAGGTTTATGTTGAATAGCCAGAGGGTTCCATTGTTCCAGGCTATAAGAACAAAGTGTAGAAATTGAAGAAAGCCTTATACGAGCTTAAGCAAGCACCAATAGCATGAAACAATCACATCAACAAATATTTCTAGGAGAAAGGATTCAAGAAATGTTCCCATGCATATGCTTTCTATAACAAGATAGATGAAAATGGTATAGTCTTAATAATATGATGGACTGTTGACGACCTAATCTTTATAGGTAAAAATAAAAATTTATTTTATGATCTCAAGAAGAAGATGTCAAAAGAGGTGGAGAAGACTAGCATTGAACTAATGTCATACTATCTTGGAATTAAGATAAAACAAAGTGACGATGGAATTTTCATCTTGCAAGATGGGCATGCAAAAAAAATACTGATAAAATTCCAAATGAAGAATTGCAAGTGAATTAGTAGTTTAGTCAAAGTTGAAAATTTGGTTATCAAGTGAATTACAAGAATGTGCTATCAAGGCACCTTGATAGAGAACCATTTAATCTTGCTTTCTTCAAAAGTATGGTTAGGAGTTTGAAATACTTGACAAGCACAAGACCTAACATCCTTTATGCCATTTGTCTTGTTAGTTGATATATGGAGAACCCAATGACTTATCATCTCAAAGTGGTGAAGTGGATACTTAAATACACCAAGAAACAATAATTTTTGGGTTATTCTATCCTTAGCTAATAAGTAAAATTACTAGCACACAATGATAGAGACTGGGAAAGTGACATAGGTGGCTGCAAGAGCTCAATTGGATTTGTATTTTTCTTTGACAAAATGGCTTTCAATTGGACATCAAAGAAGTAGTCTTTAATGACTCTATCTATATGTGAAGCTAAATATGTAGTTGCAAATCAAGAATTTTTTTATGCATTATGATTAAGTTTGCTTACCAAGTTGAATTTTTATCAAGATGATTTAAAAAAGTGATAATGGTTAAAAAACAGAAAGAAAGAAACACAAAAAAAGTTCTTAAAAAGCAAAAAAAATAAAATAATAACAACAACATTTGCTGCACATAGAGTAAGTAGGTGTTATTTAATTACAATGATGAAAGCAAGGCAAAAATCAAGAAAAAATGCTAACTAGTTTAGTGCTCATGCAAATAAATCAAAGTTGCTTGATCTTTACAAGATGTTTTAAGTAATGCATCCATTGTCTTTAAAGCTTCAACCTCTTTGTCAATTAAAACTTGAGTATTCTCATGCTTTGAGATTTTTTTTCTCTCTTAGTGGCTACTTATTTTTAAATGATGAACAAGTTTTCTTTAATTTCATAGACTGTTAAGTTTGCAAACTCTTATTTGCTGCCCAGCTCAATAATTCATGTCCTCAACTCTTTTGTTGCTTTATGATATAAATACGTTTGAAATTATCTTGTGCTTCGACTTCAAAAAAAAAATCTTATTATTCAAGAAAAGTGATCCTTCATGAAGTTATTATGTTTGTCTCTTAATTGGACCTAACTTAACTTTATGAGCTAAAAGAACTTTTAGAGCAAAATTTTAGATGGTTCCTCTAAGATGGCATATTCTTCATAATTTGAGTAGTATCTATTATGCTATAGTTTTTATAACTGGGGGCAAAATTCAAAGGCTTCAAGAAGTTGGAATGGCCATGATAGAGGTTCTATTCAACAATAGTAGGAACAAAAATTACATACTACTTTTTGGTGGAGGGGTAGATTTTATCATTAAAATTTTTGTATTGGCAATTGTCGATAATGAGCAATGTTGGACAACAGGGATTACTTCATCATAAAAGTCTCCATATTAGCAAGTTTCTACAAATAAGCAACTCCTTGGTGGAGAAACATCTTCATCATTGAATCTCCACATTAAAGTCTCAGCAATGAGCCACTCCTTGGCAATACGGGTGACATTATCTCAGAAATCTCTATGTTGGAAAGTGTTAGTAAACAACTCATAGTATAGGAAATGATACCATTATTGAAATTTTCATATTAACAGGTGTTAACAATGAACAATATTTTGGTAACAGCTATGCCAATAAATTTCCTTGCCATTAGGTCTCGATAATAAGCAACTCTTTGATAAACAGGATAATTTCACCATGTTAGTGAGTTCCAACAATAAACAATCCTTTGTAGAGAGGATGATGTCATCTTAGAATCTCTATTTTATGACTTCAATATAAAAATTCATGTATAGGCAATCCACAAAGTATAGAAGATTTCACAAAGAAATGAATAGCTCTTCAACAGTGGTTAATAGAATACTAGTAAAAGGGTAACATAGCTTGAAAAAGGCTTGGAGAAAGTTCTTATTGTTGGAATATTACCCTACAGCTAATTAGATTGGTATGTATGTAAGCTATTTCATTTATGATACAATCTTAATTGAAAGATATTCATATTAAATGGTGATCTTTATCTTACGCTTATATTACTTCACTAGCATTTAGTTGAAGCCCTTAAATCACACATGACTACGAGACTTGGTTCACTCTAGGAGGTGATCATGAAATAAGTCTTACATGGTCCTAATTTTAAATATTCCAAGTCATAAAATCTAATAAGATGTGATATCTAAGATTCAAACAGACTTGCATTAATGATGCATAAATCTAAGGAGTTGGATATTTGACATGGATGTTTGTTAGAGAACAAATTCACTGAAGTCTTTTAAGATGAGATTGGTATGAGCTACATAGACATGAAGGCTTGTGAGATCCAAGACGGGATCCATCTCCTCATCGTTGTGAAGGGTGAGTACATCCCCTGTGTATTCTATAATGATCGATTCCAAGAAATCATTGGCCAAGGTAGTATGATAATTTGGAAAAAAAGTTTTCCAAAGATAAGGTCATAAAGAGAAATCAAACATCGAGAATAGAAACATAGTTATCGACGCTTTTGGGAAACTGGCAAATATCTTACCTTAGGCCTCTTTCAAGAGATAAGAGACAAAAGGATCGTATTTGCATAGCAGGAGTAGAGTTAGAATAGTTTACCAAGAGCATATTCATTTCAACTAATTAGTTGGGCTACATAGGCTTGAGGCTAGACATCGAGCATGGAGATTGGGTACTCTTCAATTAGTAGAGATTAATTAAAAGAGTTATTAGTTTAAAAATGTTTAAACTGATATGAATATTTAAATATTCAATATATCATGAGAGTTGTGAGCCCATGTCCAATGAATGGAAGAACCTAATGAGTCACACATAAAAGCCTAAAGAAAGTTCAATTTGATGGGTGGAATTTTCTAAGTTAGAAAATTCACCAATGCTATTTCTGTGTAGAAACTTGGTTGGCTAATTTTTTAGTCATTTTGGTTTAATTAATTTAATTGTTAAATTGATTAAAAGAATTTAAGGATTTAAATTAAATCAATTAAATTAAGGATTTAATTTAATTGGTGTCATATAACTATTAATTAGTCAAGATAACTTAAACAGTTAAGTTGACACTTTCTAGCTTAAAGAGTTAAGTTAGATGACTTAAAGAGTTAAGTCAAGTTGATTAATTAAATTAAAGAATTAATTTAATTAATGTGAGGATTTTATTTTGGAGGAAAATTTAAATGAAGGAGTTCATTTCAGGTTAATTTGGGATTAATTTGAAAGACATTTTATGAGATGAAATGTAGAGTCAAATTAAATCCAAATGCAAGTGAAATTAACATTTCACATGCAAATGGATTACCACGTTGGCAAACCGCCTATTGGAGGGTGCGATGTCAACTTTCATCACACCTACTACTCTATAAATAGAATGAGGTTGCCAGCCACTTGACAATTATACAAGTAAGTTGCTAAATTCCATTTTTCCCTCCAAAAGTGTGACTGCTCATGTGTTGAAGTTTCACTCCATCCTTACCTCCCTCTTCACATTTTCGGCCTCTCTCTCTCTTCTTTTTCTTCCTTGAGTGATCTAGCGGATTAGTGGCAGATTGGAGTGCTCCTTTGGTGTGTGGATCACAACATTAGAGGCTTCACACTTAGGGAGCTTTGCCTTGAACATCCACTACAGTGCAGTAAATTTGGGGGCCGATTTGGAGGCCCTGCCATGCTTGGATTTGGCTGAAATTTTAAATGGCGACTATCAAGTTTTTTGAGATGTTTTGGTCCAAATTTCAGCCTTTTTAGAGTTGATTGTCTTGGCCAATTGTTGGTGGTTTCTTGCTATGCGCAGATAGACAACTTTGAAGAGTTCATTGATGTCATCCATTTCAACCTTTGCATTTAGCTTTAAAGGTTAGTCTATTCCATTTAATCCATTTTAATTGCATGATTAGATCCTTGGATTAGGAGTAGGAAAGTTTTATTTGGCCTATTTTTGGTTTTATAATTAGATCATTAGGTTACTCCTTATTTCGAGTGGTATCGGAGAGTAATTCATGCATTAATTTGGATTTTTGTTTGTTTGATTCATGTGATGAATTGATCTACATCACCAAATCCTTGATCCAATTCATATATTTGAGTGTTTGGTTGATATTGTTTGTGGCTCCTTTGATGATGAATTGAAATATGCTAATTTGTGTTTTAATTGTTGATTTAAATGTTAGCATGACTTTGATTCATGAATGATTATGTTAAATATTGATTTAGCATTGATTTATGTTATATATTGATATATCATGTTTAATTTGGCCTTCAGGTGTTTTGATCATTTTTGGATCCAATTGGATTGGAATTACTCGGAAAGTTTTGAAGAATGTTGGTTCTCACTTTTATTTGATTTTTGAAGAATGTTTGAACACTTTAATTTCCAGTTTTTAAAGATGTTTATAATCTGAAAATTTGTCAAAATATCTATGAAATGATGTTATGGTGGTGTCCATATGGTTTGGAGTGGCAAACACACAAAACAATACTTAAACGATTGATTGGTGTATGTTGTGGCAAGGTTGCCACCCTGCCTGGTAGCAGCTAGGAATGGCCGTGGGTACCAGTTGGGTAGTAGCTTGCCGAAGGTCACTCTAGATCCCATTTTTGTGCTATTTTGGTGTTTTTAGCCTATCAAATTTGATTATTTCATCCTTATTTTGATGCACAAATATTGTGTAAGTGTTCAAAAATGAGATGCATAATTATTATGCTTATTTTTGCTAGTTAATTAATTGATTACAAGATAAGTATTTAATTTGTAAAATTGAATGTCAATTTTTATTAATTGTTCATTTAATTGTTGAATGGATGATGAATGAATAGCGGTGATAATGAGCTTTTAATATTGATTTTATTTGTTTCAAGTTGTTGAAAAGGATTATATTAAATTGGGGCTTGCAAACCTCTTAATTTCTACCTTATAAATATTATGAGAGTAAAATCACTAGGTATAAGGATATCTTTTCTCATGTAAATGTTGCAAGGAGACAAGAAGACCATTGGAGGAATAAAGACCCATGAATGTATGGGATACATTTATGTAATAGCTTGATTTAATCTATCCACTTAAAATCAACTAAATAGTGCATTATGGCTCTAAGTGCACTACTTGATCAAGACTGATGAGGTCTTTACAAGCAAGAAAATTCCTCCATTGATAGGAGTCTAAGTACTTTTAAATATTAAGTTAAAATAGATCCAAATTGGAAGGAGTTTTAATTATTCCATGTCTTCTACCAATAATATGTGACATGATGATGCTGGTATCTTTGTGTGATGGCACACGAGTTGTAGGTCACACTTATGGTAGAAAGCTGTAATCGTATACTTAGCATATGATGCACCTTTGATTTGACATTTCTTATGCATTAGTGCATGAGTTATAGGATAACATAGTGTGGTTTCAAATAAAAGCAAGATTGGTAGGTCCAACTTAACACCTAGTATTGTAAATGGCGCACAAGTCATAGGTCTACATGAAAAGTGAGGCAAAATATATCAAGGGTTACATAGAAATACAATTAGCAAGAGTTGCTTAGCCTTTGATTGTTTGTGGATGTCTCATGAGTCATAAATCTACTACAAGATCTTAGGGCCTTGATTCTCACTAGGAATGAGATTTCTCGAATTCCTTAAGGAGGTGAGAAATTTCATAAAATAGTAGGAGAAAAACATGCTTGAAAGTCTATGAACATGGTTTCTAATATCAATATTCAATCACATGGTTATATTCTCTTTTTTGCATTTGATGATTTACAAAATCTCAAGAATGACTATATATCCACTAAGCATTATTTTGGAAACTAATAAACCAATTGGGCCTAACTTCCATAATTAACTAAACTTCAAAATCATTCTAGATTCCTAGAAAAGGATTCATGTCCTATATTATGGTTCTTCTTATCCCATCGGGATTGATGCAAGTCAAGAGACACATGAATAGTTCACAAAAAGGGTTGAGTATTTCCTCCTAGCTCATAGTCTCATGATAACATCAATTAACTTCAAATGTCTCACATACACATGAAAAATATCTAGGTCAATTGCTTAGAAGAGTTGTAAGGCAAAACAAAGTATGAGAGGTTCATGTTGTCAAAAGAGATTTTTCAAGCAAAGATAGATGTGAAGTCATGTGTCATCATCTACGGTCTAAAGATGATTAGACCTATTGAGAAGCTCTTCAACTTGGATGTAGTGATAGATAATGATCTCTATGAGGATATGATCCTCACATCCTTGTTGAGTTTTATTGACCAAAGTGTTAGTCTAAACGAAGACTACCATGACAAGCGCAAACTATTATTACTTGCTTTCTTCTCGAAGTCGAAGGGCCCCAGCAATGCTAGAAAGGACAGTAAAAGAAAGAAAAAATTTTCCTCCAAAAGAAACCAACCATTAAAGGTATCCATTGGAGTCAAATAGATTATAAAAAAATATAGTAGATATTACTTGTTTCTACTTTGGTAAGAAAGGCCATTGGAAGCGGTATTGTAAGAAATACCTTGCAACCCTTGGGGAGGGTATATACTTTATTGAAGTACATTTAAAGATAAATTATTCCACATGGATATAAGATAATGCATGTAGTTCCTATCTTTTTAATTTGATATAAAGAATATAAAGAAGAATAAAACTTAGTGATCGAGATATAAACCACCGCTTTAGCAAAATAGCAAGAGTTGTGGCCAAAGCCGAAGGTATATAATAAGTTAGACTTAGGGAACTCTATACTTGTATTGGACCTTTGTTATTATGTACAATATCTTATTGAGAACAATATTTCAATTTCTATTTTGGATAACAAAGGATTTGATCCTTCTATATCAAATAAGAGATGGAAGGTACTAAATAATTAGTCCTTTAGTTGCTCATGGTACACTTAACAAAGGGTCTCACATTTTTTGGATTCCCAACCATCACTAATGCACATTCAACAAAGTAAGAGAAAATTAGATATCTAAGAAGATGCCATGTTGTGGCATGTAAAACTTGGACATATTGCTAAAAATAGGATAAACAAGTTAAAAACCTTCAAAACACTAAATGTTAGTGGCATAGAGCATCTTCCTATTTGTGAATCTTGTTTAAAGAAAAAAAAATAACCAAGGCTTCTTTTGTAGGACAATTGGAGTGAATGACAAGTTCTTTGGATTTGATCCATATGAATATTTGTGGACCATTAAAAGTTAGTAGGAGAGGTGGCTTTTCATACTTCATCATCTTCACTGATGATCATACTCAGTTTGGATACGTGTAACTTATAAAGTATAAATCCGAAGCCTTTAAAATGTTCAAAGAGTATAGGAACAAAGTACAACAGCAATTGGGACTAAATATTAAAGATTTTTGATCCAATTGAGAGAAAGAACACTTAAGTACCAAATTTATGGATTATCTAAAGGAGAATGGGATTCTCTATCAATGGACACCACCCAGTACATCCCAACACAATGGAGTAGCCGAGAGGAGAAATTGTACCTTGTAGGACATGATACATTCCATAATGAGCTTCACCAAAGTGCCTATACCTTTTTAGGGATATACATTAGAAATGGTGGCGAGGCTACTAAATATAGTACCCTCAAAGTTGGTACAAAAGATGCTGCATGAAATGTGGTATGGCAAGAAAAACTTATTCTTTTCTAAGAGTTTGGGGGTCCCCCACTTACGTTAAGTGGTTAGTGAGAGGCAACTTAGATAGTTGATCTACCTTGTGCAAGTTTGTGGAATGCCTAAGAGAGTCTTGAAGTTATTGCTTTTATGATCCCTTGGAATAAAAGGTGTTTATTTCAAGGAATGCTAGCGTTTTTGGAAAAAAAAAATTTTATTAGATAGAAATGGCATTGTTGTTGAACTTGATGAAGTTCAAAATGATCAAAACATCCCATAATAGTAGAAATAAGTGAACAGCAAGAACCTAACACACAACCTCTTTAAAGGTCAAACTAGATCAAGAAACAACCTAAAACGTTTAGATTCCTTCATGAGATAGGCCAATCGGATAGTGATCCAAAGACCTATGAGGAAACTATATTAGACATAGATTTAGGACATTGGCTAGATGTCATAAAATCCAAAATGGACTCCATTAACTCCAATAAATGATAAACTTTGGTAGATCCATCGAAGGGTATTATACTCATTGGTTGTGAGTGGATCTATAAGTGAAAGCTCGGAATCAATAGAGAGGTTATGACCTTTAAGCCATAACTAATGGCAATAGGTTACATTTAAAAACCTGATACTGATTTCAAGGAAACCTTTTCACCAATCACTATGTCTAATTCCATTTAGATTTTACTTGCCATAGCTGTATATTATGACTATGAGATATGGCATATGGATGTGAAAATTGCTTTCCGCAATGAAAACATTAAAAAACAAATTTATATGGAATGACCACAAGGTTTTACATCTAAAGAAGTGAGCAAAAGGTTTGCAAATTTAAAAGGTTCATTTGTGGACTTAAATAGGCATCCCAAAGCTGGAACATGTATTTTGATAAGATAGTCAAATTATTGGCTTTATCAATAATGTGGATGAACCATATGTGCACAAGAAGGTTAGAAGGAGTAGTATGTAGTTTATTGTACTTTATGTCGATGACATTCGTCTCATTGGGAATTAGAGAGAAATGTTAGAGTGCACTAAAGCATAGTTATTTGCACAATTCTTCATGAAGAATTTGGAAGAAGCATTCTTTGTGTTTAGAATATGAATCTACAAAGATAGATCGAAAAAGACATTGGGTCTTTCTCAAACACCATACATTGACAAGATACTAAAGATGTTTAGTATGGAGAAATCCAAAAAGGGATTCATAATGTCTCACATATCTTATGCATCCACTATAGGAAATATAATGTATACCATTCAATGTACTAAGCCAGATGTAGCACACACTTTAAGTGTTACGAGCCGTTTTCAATTTGATCCCAATAATTGTCATTGAAAAGCCAAAAGCAATTCTTAAGTACTTGAGAAAAACTAAGGATTTATTTCTAGTATATGGTAATGAAGATTTAAAACTTGAGGGGTTTTTGGATTCTAGTTTCCAATCTGTTGTAGATAACCTAAAATTTACTTTAGGATTTATATTTTGCCTCAATGGTTGTGCGGAGAGCTAGAAGAGTTTCAAGCAAAATAGCATGCTGATTTTACCACTGAGGTAGCATATATTGCAGATTTGAAAGTTGCAAATGAGGTGTTTGGATGAAAAACTCCATCGAAGTGTTGGATGTAACATTTAGTGTGTGAGAGCCTTTGGTTGTCAATTGAAGAAAAGCTTAGGACTTGAGTCAAGATATCATTAGTGATCTAAACAAAAATAAATGTGTTATCATTTGCTCTATGAGATCAATTGATACAGGCAACAATTGAGTGGATAAAATTATTTTATAAGAGAATATAGCAAAACTACTATCTAAACCCCTAAAAGCAAAAGGTCTTTAAAGGATATCTTGAGAAAATGAGCTTTAAGGCTATGGAAATTGGCTTTAGGGCAAGTGGGAGATTATTGGAATGATGCCGCGTAGCCAATTAGATTGGCATGTAAACTATTTCACTTGTGGTGTAATCTTGATTGAATAATATTCATATTAAATGGCCATAATCATCTTATGGTTATATTACTTCAATAGCACTTGGTTGAAGCCCTTAAATCACACATAGCTATGCGACTTGGTTGCACTTTAGGAGATGATTATGAAATAAGTCTTACATGATCGTGATTTTAAATATTCTATGTTGTAGAATATTATGAGACTAAATATCTAAGATTTGGATAGACTTGCACTAATGATGCAAAATACAGGGAATTCGATATTATTTTGTTTCATGAGCACTCCATGTTAGATATGGATGTATGTTAATGGGTGCATGTTATTGAATAAGTACACTAAAGGCCCGCCCAGAGAATCCACTAGATAGCTGAAGTAGCAAGTTCTCTAGCTTGCGTTAGTGCATATAATTAGTCCTTTAACATGAAGATTCATGATAATCTTATGTTTAGGTCCTCATGCTTTGACTTTTCCTTGACCACATAGCAGTCTTTTGGGTTGAAATTGGGTATGAGCTACTTAGATATGAAGGTTTGTAAGATCCAAAATAAGATCTATCTTCTCACTATTGTGAAGAGCAAATACATCTCTATTATATTCTATAATGATCGATTTCAAAAAATTCTTGGCTAAGGTAGTATGACAATTTGGAAAAGGAGTTTTTCAAAGATGAGATCATAAAGAGGAATTAAACATTAGGAATAGAAACATAGTTATTTATGCTATTGAAGAGCCACCAAATATTTTACTCGAAGTCTCTTTTGAAAGATAAGAGTTGGAAGGACTGTATTTGCATGGCAAGCATAAAGCTAGAATAGTTCACAAAGAGCATGTTCATTTCGACCAATGAGTTAGGTTTAATGGGCTTGAGGCTAGACATCGATCATAGAGATTGGGTACTCTTCAATTAATTGAGATTAATTGAAGACTTACTAGTTTAAATGCGTTTAAATTAATAAGAATATTTCAATATTCATTATATCACAAGAGTTGTAAGCCCATGCACACTGAATGGGAGAATCTAATTGGTCACACACAAAAGTCTAAATGAAGTTCTATTTGATTGGAGAAATTTTCTGAGTTAGAAAATTCATATTAACATTTTTGTGGAGAAAATTGGTCGGCTAATTTCTTAGTTATTTTGGCTTGATTAATTTAATTTTTAAATTGATCAAAAGAATTTAAAAATTTAAATTAGACTAATTAAACTAAGAAGCTTAATTTAATTGGTGTCGTATGACTATTGATTAGTCAAGTTAACTTAAAGAGTAAACTTGACACTTTGTAGCTTAAATAGTTAAGTTAGATGACTTAAATAGTTAAGTCAAGTTGATTAATTAAATTAAAGAGTTAATTTAACTAATTTGAGGAATTGATTTTGGAGGAAAATTCTAATGAATTTGGAAGAAATTTCATGGGATGAAATGTAGAGTCAAATTAAATCCAAATGCAAGTGAAATTAATATTTCGCATGCAAGTGGATTGCCAAGTTGGCAACTCATGGAGGGTGTGATGCCAACTTACATCACACCTCCCACTTCATAATTGGAGTGAGGTGGCCAACCACTTGACAATTATGCGAGCAAGTTGCTAATTTCCATTTTTCTCTCCAAAAGTGTGATCCACTCATGTGTTGAAGTTTCACACCATCCTTACCTCCCTCTCCACATTTTCATCCTCTATGTTTCTTCTTCTTCCTCTAGTGATCTAGCTAATTAGAGGTACATTGGAACTCTCCTTGGGTGTGTGGATCATAAAAATTGAGGCTTCATACCTAGGGATCTTTGCTCTTGAAGAACCAATGTAGTTTAGTAACTTTGGAGGCCTTGACGTTGTTGGATTTTAATGAAATTTTAAATAGAGACTCTCAAGTGTGTTGAGGTGTTGATGTCAAAATTTCAGCCAATTTGGAGTTGATTTGCTTGGCCAATTATTGATGGTTTTTTGTTGGGCACGGATAGACAACTTTGAAGAAATCATTGATGTCTTCCTTTTCAACTTTTCAATTTAGCTTTAAAGGTTAGTCTTTCCCATTTAGTCCATTTTAATTTCATGATTAGATCCTTGGATTTAGAAAAGTTTTATTTAGCCTATTTTTTGTTTTATAATTGTATTTTTAGGTTACTTCTTACTTCACTTATTGTGTATATGTGTGAAATGCAAGGC
>JACGDI010005831.1:224981-314450 GCA_014898725.1 Jacaranda copaia
AAGAAAGGACCATAGAACAAGATGTATTGTTGGAACCTAGACCAGTCACCACCTTAGTTACCTCTTCTAGCCACACTTCAAGGTTCATGGATTTTTTGAGAGATATCATAGTTGGTTGGCATGTGGATGCTCAAGCTGGTGCTTTTGACTTTGAAATTACCTTTGTCACTTCCAATTATAGTAAATAATGATGGCTTCGCACAGTCCTCAATATATATTTTCATGAGTTGGTTGGAGTAGGGAATCAAGAAGAAAGCTATATTTATTAACCTACAAAAAATTAAAAAGCAAATAAACAAAAATTAAAAAATTAAAAATAAAAAATGAGAAAAGGGTTCTGTGAGTTGTTATTAGCTCTCTTACTATTGATAGGGTTCACATTAACTCTTATTACATTAGGTCTATGTGGGATGAGGTGAAGTATCCAATATTGTCACCAGTTCAAACGATGATGGATGGAATTAGGTACAAATTGCCAAAATTGAAGATGATCTCAAGGTTTGGTTTGTAAAGTATATATAGTAATGTGTCCAACCGACTTGTCATAAATTAGAAACAAGCTAGAAGTTCAACATTCAAAATCTTCTTGTAGGTACCAAGATTAGCAATTAGCTCCAAATGGTGATCAATTGAAGACATTAAATGAATAACTCTATTAAAAGAATGAATGTCAGACAATACCAAATGATAAATTAAGGAATTGGAAAAATGTCTTTCCAAGAGCTTCTTTGGCAATTAATGGGATGGATATTTTGTTATGCATTCAAGTTCCTTTTATAATATTATACTTAGATTGTTTAAATTTAATAGGACTTATATCAAGTCTTAGTTAAATTAAGAATTTGCAGAAATTCTATGATGTGAGCACTATTTGTGGAGTAGTGGAACCAGTTAATATGAACTCTTTTAGCAACACATAGAAAGGGGGTTGTTGGGACTTTAATCTAATTTGGAAGAAAAGGAATAATTCAAGTAGAAATCATACTTTGTGGAAGAAAACCTAAAGCAACACTTCAATTGTAAGTTGTTTTTGATTGTGACTTCAATTTTCAATCAAAATATAACTATGCAGAGGAAGATTTAGATGGAAATTGAGAACAAATTTATCTTTAGATAGGTGAAGGATTGATGAAGAGATGGGAAAAGTTTGAAATTGAGAAGGAATTTAATGCAATTCCCATGTGCCATCAGTTTGACTATAAAGATGAAGAAAAGGAGAAGCCATTGATTCCAACAAAAACTATTTGTTGGAAATATTATGATTTGCAATTATAAAATTCATGATAGGAGCAACTACTTCAATATTTTTGGTTGCCTCACTTGTATACAGGAAAAAGGGGAAAGGATATTCTGAAACTAGCATTACTTATTGCTTGATTGAATAGATCTGTATGAACTTCAAATAATTTGACAATTTAAATGAGCTTTACTTTCTCCTTTAGTGAGCTGGCTTTTTGTAAATAAGGGTAGCAATTCAGGTGGGTTGAGTGGGTTTAGATTGGGTTAAAGTAGTTGTCTTACATAAATTTGCTCAACCTAAACCTAACTTGAACTAAATTAGGGTCAACTTGATTTGAATTGGTTTATCCCACCAAACGTACTTACCAGAGCATTTTAGAGATGGAAACTCTTATGTATCACATTATTGGCTTTTGTATTCAAATTTAATTTCAAAAGATGATAATATAATCAACTAATGTTGTGTAAATTACTCTTATATATTACTTTAAAGATATATAGTAACTTAATCATAGAGGATAGTCATGTAAATAATATTATATATATTCTAGAATCACCAAATCAATGTTAATTTAATAGAAAAGAATAAAAAATTAGACAAAGTTTATGAAGTAATAAACAAAGGGCACTTTAAAATTTTCTGTTTTTATATTATTTGGGTTGGGTTAGGTTGGGTCGAGCTACGTTCGGTTGATGGGTCATTTAGAAAGTAATTTCAAGTTGAGGGGTCAAGCCTTCCCTTTCCTTTTGCTGTGAACCTTTTCAATTGATCTAATTCACTCCACGATCTTATTATGTTCATTGCCTTGAGCCAAGCTTCCATCTTGAACATAAAGATTTTTAGATCCCTAATTCAGACACGACATTGACTAAAAAATTGAACTGAACCAGTTAGTCGGCTTGGTTGGACCATTGATCAACCTATTGTCTAGTTTGATTTTCAATGAAAATCGATGATTTTAAAAATTACTTTATTTTGAGAAAATCATTTGAATTGGTAGTTGAACGCTTAAACATCAAACTACTCATGGTTTGTTTGAACCAAACTTAGTTTATTTTTTTATTTTTTTTCTTTTTATTCACATTATAATCAAAAACATATTTCTTTTTCTGTTTAGAATCCAAACTACAAAGAAAAAGATACAAGCTACAATACATAAGTGCCAAAATACCCATACAAAAGGCCAAAATTCAAGATTTGAAGTTGTGATTTGTGAACTTGAATAACATCAAAATTAAAATTAATAATTTTGGCTTTTTATCTTTTACTTTTTGGTATTTTATTAGTCTTTAAATGATATAATATTTATATATGTGTGTATATGTGTGTAATTATGATGTTACAGTTTGATTATGATTCAATTACAATTTAACTGACGATTGAACTAATTAATCATGAATCAGTAACTTCTCTAGTTTGATTAATGGTCTAATTTTTTTAAAATTGGTTGCTTGTACTGAAGGGGACCTTCACAGTGTGGTGATTAATGATGGCTAGATCACATAAAACATCAGTAAAAATTGGGGAAGATATGGTTGTGGCAAGTCAATGACAGTTTTAGGTCAAAGAATTTCAAAACAAATTTCCATCCATCGAAAGAAAAGGATGCTCTAGGAAAGAGAAAAAATTATATCTTGAAGGAAGGCAACCCAAAACCATCCAATTTTTTTGGGTTGTATTTCAGGTTAATTAGATTTTGATCCAACCCTATAAGCCTTAACTTATACCTAATGATTTCATGTCAATTTTGTGTAAGATTGAAATTCCCATGCTTATTTGAAAATGTTCGGAATGTAATTCATTAATATTTTGTTTATATATCTTGTTTTGCTTTTTCATCAAAGAGAGAGAGAGAGAGGGATAGAGAGAGGGAGGGAGGGAGAGAGAGATAGAGAGAAGAAAAAGGGGTTATAAGGTGAAGAATGCTAAGTATTTCAACTCTCACCTCTTTTGTGAATAATCCTCATATCCTTCGCCAAGGCTTGAAGTGGGGAAATCTATAAATGAATTAATTTTCAACCAACTAAATAGTAACATGTATAAAATAATATATAGTTATTGATTTATAAATTTCAATTTATTATTGGAATTTATTAAAATTAATTTTAAAAAATAAATAGTTAATTTTAACTGATACTCTAATATTTATTTTATGTATAAATCAAATATTAATAAGTATCTAGGTGAAGTGTAGTGGTCAATCAAACCAAATTTTGCAACCTAAAAATCTCAGGCGAACCAAGTTGTGGCATGTGGTATATCTATATGCATGGACCAATGAAGTCAAAACAATATATGATATGATCTCTTGCACAAGATGGATGCATATCGAAGAGATAATATCAAAGAAGTTGTAGCCATCTGGGAGTCTCCTATTCAAAAAATTTACACATACACATACTCAAAGAAGTACTCACTTAGAGAAGTATGAAGCTCACATATTAAGTTCAAGATTCAGGTTTTCAAACTTTCAAGTCCAAAACCTAAGTCTTCTGATCCTCGAGTCCAAAACCCAAAGGTCTATTTGTTAATGTTTTGTAGAAATCTTTTCCAACCCCCAAAATATTACCCAACAAGCTTGTTTACTCCTTGATTTTAACTCTCAAAACATCAATTTTTATTATACCTAGAAACTCCCTACTTAAAGTACCTAAAAAACCCTAAAAGTCACACCTACTCATCTTGTTTTCTCACTCAACCTTTCATTTCACTCATTCATTTCCCATCCTCCCATCCTCTCATTTATCTTGAACATAAACTATATATATAACTACAATATAGAGCAAAGATATTAGATATGAAAAGGAATAAACCTACTAATTGTAGAAATGAAAATGAAATAAGATCAACTTACTAGAATTGAGAAACTTTATAATTGAATTGGAAGGGAACTTCAAACATGATATAGAGTGCAAAATGAAATTCATGTTTTTCATCCTAAACAAGCTCTAGCATGTGTATGGTATGAATGATTACAAAATAAAACTTTGAAGAGTGAATTCTAATAAGCAAAAAGAATAGCAAAAGATTTTTCCTTTAAAGATTCCCTACTCCGGCAAGAGGAATGGGGTTGCTCTTGGAGATGGTAATTGCCAGTGTACTAGGTGATTGCTTTAGCTACAACTTATGTGTAGGTATTCTTCAACAATGCAATCAATTCTTCCCTAGTCATTTGCAACATTAGTTTTCTGGGGGGTAAAGCTTGCTACACTGGCATCTCCTTTAGTGGCCAGTGCACTTTAGGTGTTGGCTCTAATCCCGAAATGGATTTCACATCTAGCATGTTGTTCTCTAAATTCTCACCTTGTGGTGTCACTTGAGAGCTAGAATATCAAACTCTGAACTTTGTCTGCATCATCAATGTTCCTTGCTTTAGTAGTTCTAATAGACGACATTAAGATAATGTTACATGAAAATGAAGTCAAAGTCCTTTCAGAAGTTAGCAAAGTTAAATGGCCTACTACACTTGAAACGTACTTCGCATAAAGTAGAGCTTCGGATTTTTTGTAAAAATATTTTATGTTCATTTTATCTTTGAAATTTGATATTTATAGTGACTAAGTGCTTAATGGGCTTTGACTGACTTGGGTTTGGGTATCTATCTTGATGGGTTGAACTTTTATTTAATTATACTTTATTTAATTGGGTAATTTTATTTATTTTTTACTTTTTTACCCTTAGGTTTCATGTTTTCATATCAATATTTAATTAATTAAATAATTACTTATATTTATAATATTTTATAAAAATATTATAGTTCTCTATGAATAAATAAATAAAATATATAAGTTATTTATAAAATCTACTCATATGTAATTAGATACTTAAAATTCATCACTACCTAAAATACTCGTTTAGCTTTTGTGTGTGTGTGTGTGTATTTCATATTTTAGTATGTTAATTTTATGTTGACAATTCTAACAATTAAAAATTAATTTTCACGCCTTAGTATGGTGAAAAAAATTATATATAAAATACATACACAAGGACTATCTAATAAGTATATATTTAAAGATGAAGAATCTAAGTAAATAAAAATATTAGAGTTAATTTTTCATTAAAACAGTAATATATATTTTTTTAATTTAACTGTACATTGTTATCCAAAAATAATTTAAGTTATCAAAAATGATAAAATATATATTTTTTAATTTAACTATACATTTTTATCCAAAAATAATTTAAAATTTATCTAAATAAAATTATTGATAACTTAAGTTATGTTGAAATAAACAGATCAATATTTCATCTTAATATTTTTTTTAATTTTTAGGAGAAGTACACCTTATTGAATTACATTTATATCTTAATCAAACAATTCTCTCTACAACAAATCAAATATTAATCATATAATGCATAATTTAAATATATTTCAAAAATGAAAAACACTTAGAAACCACAATTATCTTCTAGGTAGGGTTATATTTACTTAAAAAAATTTATAACTTAATAGTGTATATATATATATATATATATATATATAACACCAGCATGTGCCCCATGCTAAGCATGGATTAAATTCATTATAATTAAAAATAAAAATCATATACATTATTTTAATTTCATAAAAAAGTAAATTTGATTCATGATATATTTTTTAATGAAAAACATGGTACAATAGAGTAAAATTTTTCATGAAATCACAGTGTGTGAATATCAAAGATAACGAAAATTCATACTTATCACAATATCATCATATCTATAAACACATAATGTCAAAATACAAAAATACTTATATTTTCCATAGCAACCAACAGCTCCATAAATTTAAGGCAACTTAGACCAGAAAACAAGAATATACAGTTTGGATTCTCTACTCTAATGATTCATCTTCTATTTTATTACATGAATACATGCTAATTGTATTAAATATTTTCTTATAAAAATATTTGATAGGACATCAGATGCACGTGGCTATATTTATCAAATTAAAATATGAGATAAAATAAGAATGAAATAAAGAACCTAAAGTTAAATGCATAATGCCTAAAATGATGAAGAAATTATAAACAATATTGAGAACATGGAAATTTACAGCACAAAAGGAAATCAACTTAATCAAAAGGTAAAAGTTGTGTTAAGTTATTTTAAAACTACATATTTTTCAAATAAAAAATCAATTTAAATGTATAGGAAAAAATATGATCAGATGTCGCTTTTTCTTTTTCACAAATTTTTCTTATTCGGATGATCTAATTCAAAAACAAATAAAAGGACAAAAAATAAAAATCTCATTTTGTGGTATGACCAGCTTTGATTTGTCAAAATGTTGATTATAAAAATTTCAGAAAAAAGTTAAGATTTTTTACTTATAATGTTATAAGGAATAAGAAAATATAAATATATGTGATTACCTCTCTCTAGTATTTCTGAGAACTATTTTTGTCTCTATCCATGTTTCCTCTGTCTACTATTTTGTCATATTTTTTTTCATCATATTTACCACCAATTACATTTTCTTATATAAGAAAATTGCAAGATATTTATGTATTTATATCTTTGCATGTTTGAATCAAGAGTATTCAAGAAAATTGTGTCCAAATAAAATAAATATTGAAATTAAAAAATAAATATGCCATAATAATTTTATTAAATAAAATTATGAATAAAACTCTTATTTTTTGTAAATTTTCAATGAAAGAAACATTTTCTCATTCCTGACTCATTTCTAGTTAGTTCTCTCGAGGACTTGGAAAGCAAATTTTCTTATCCAATAAATAATTGAGTTTTAATGTCTTGAGGATGAATAATGAAAATTTTGAATAAATAGTAGAGAATTTAAATGAATCATGAGGTGTTTATTTGTCAATAAAATTTTAAAATAATATATAAATTACTTCCCCATCTCACCATTGAGATATCTCTTCATATAAAGGAAATCTCTCACTATGTGTTTGGTGCACCGAAAATGAATTCAATTATTCATTTATTTAATTTTCTAATAATTGATGAGGTTGAAAGTTACTTATAGTGAAAAGGGTGGTATTTGGGCTAACTCAACTAGGGAGGTTGAATGATTCAATTGCTATATCCCTCGAGGTCTAAAATCTACAACAACAACACACGTTAAACTAGTCGAAGTGGCTCCAGCAAAGGCACTTCGATGCTCAAGTTAGTTCTAGTCAAAAGAGGATAATTGAGCAGAATATTAAGAGCTTATGGTGTATTTAGCATTACTCGGAGCGTGGCTACCTATGAGGTATTTATAGCATTTTCTTAGTGTGTAATATGTCGAAGGTGCCCGTATCAAGTATAGAGGACTCTAGTTTTTGCCAGAGGGTTAATGGTCATTCTAAATTTTGGTACTATTCCAGGTGGCATCATCACCTATTTTTTAGGATGAATAGTATTTTGGATAGGTGCCTCCCTATCAAAGATGATAACAGGGCGGGTGATAGTGACTGTACTGGCTATCACGCGTAATTAATGTGGAGGCATGCTGTTTGTCAGAACATTAAATGCGACGAGGGTATGAGTCAGCATCGGCGTGAGTGTCCTTGTCGATTACAGTCGAACAGATGAGGCGATCCACTAGAGAGATGGTTGAATAGGCTGAATGGCTTGAAGCCTCCTGTTAAATGCAGTCGAGAATAGCATGCTCGACCATATGGTTGTCGTCGACTGGTCTAGCCCATCTGGAACCAGAACTGATGTTGGCTGTGCATGTTAAGTGCGCCAATTGTGGGCCTATTGGACTATCCCATATCATTAATATTCATTTTGCTCCATGTAATTAAATAACAAAAATATCTTTAATAATTTGAAAAAGATAGCTTGTTATTTAATAACATAAAATAGAGATTTCTTAAACTTTTAAGATAATTTATAAGGCTTAACTAAACTGTACAATATTAAGAGTTGCTAACTTTGAATTTGTAGATTATACGCAAAATTTTAAATTTTTAAATTTTAAATAAAAAAATTAACAAGAAATGGTGATAACGAATGGAGCTAATATTTTTGTTTAGTATACTTATACATAAAAATATATATTTTTATATGATATACACGCAAACTGTTTTTTTAAATTGAAAGTTTTTAGTATGATTTCATCAACGGTACAAAGGTTAATAAAAAAAATATGTATAACACTTGAGGATTTAAAATATTAATAATTTATCAACACAGTATGATTTATTTACTTTTGTTTATGAATTTTTTTATCATTTCAAGATTATCATATAATATATATTACATATTATGTAAATTATTATAAAAATAATAATCAATATTCACTATCAAACCTAAGATATAAAACACATCGATTGTAAGCACAAATTTCTTTGTCTATAATAAACAAAATTACAAGACAAGAAAAATCCATATAAATAAAATGAAATTCAAATTTATCAATTGTGAATTCAATATCTAATCTAATCCTCTAATTCTTCCACTCCAAATATAATCTTAAAATTTGATAAGCTTCACGATGAATGCCTAGAACACCTTGGATCTTCTTGAATTTAATTTAAAATAATGCCAATTTGAGGGCTCCGCACCTTTATCTCAAATCAAATGCCAAAGTATAATGAGTTCCACGAAAAATGCCTTGAACATTGTGGATCTCCTTAAATTTTGTTGAGAGAATTACTGCACTCCTTAAATTTTGTTGAGAGAATTACAGCACTCCTTCAAAGCTTCTTTCACTCATTGGAATTTGGGTTGTGTATTGAATGGGCTTTGATCATCCCCTTTTTTATAGATACTTGATGGGAGACTTCTAAATTGACTTGAACTTCTTTGATAGTTATCTCTTTGATAAGATCGATAAGACAATATCAAATATCAAGAGATAATATCAAATATCTTTGATTTGGCTAGTCCACAGACATAGATACTTCATCTTTGACATTTGTCAATATTTGATTTGAGTATAAAATAAATACTTCAGAATTAATTAAAATTAACTATTTATCTTTTCAAATTAAATTTAATAAATTCCAAAAAATAAATAGAAATTTTAAATTAATATCTAGTATATTATTTTACGTGTATCACTTTTCTATAGTTTATATTCATGCAGGCCAAAAGCAGCTTATAGTTTAAGCTCATGCATCAAGGAGCATATTTAACTTGAATAGATTTTTGTACTAGTGTCAATGAGTCCACTTGAATTTGATTGACATTTTATGCTCATACCAAGGAGTATACTCAACTTTAACTTAGTAGACAGTTTACACTCTTATTAAAGAGTATATAGAGAGACTTTAACTTAAAAATGTTAGATAATTTATGCTCGTATTTGGGAACCTTATTGATAGTTTAAGCTCTTATCAAGGAGCACATGGAAAGACTTCAACCTGAGAAGTTTAGATTGTTTATGCTCATATCTAGGAGCATTATTGACAAGTTATGCCCGTACCAAGAAGCATTTGGAATTTGAAGACTTGAGTTTTGTGCATGAAGACTTGAAGTTTTTAGTATTTGATTTGGAGACTTGAAAATTTGATTCTTGGACTTGAAGACATAGAGAGCCTTGACTTGAAGATTTGGAGACTTGAGTTGTAGATTTAGAGATTTGAAGACTTGAGTTTGCATTTGGAGACTTGAAAACTTGAGAATTTTATATAGTTTATGCTAATATTTTGAATATTTAGATAGGTTACACTTGTATTTGGAAGCCTTATTGACAGTTTAAACTCTTATCAAGGAGCACATAGGAAAACTTTAATTTAAAAATTTTAGATAGTTTATGCTTATATCTAAGAGCATTGGAATTTGAAGATGAAAATTAATTGCCCCCAACATTTTCATCATCATCAGCATCACTTGAATTTTCTTGTTCATCAAAATTCATGCTCATTTTAATATTATGTGTATGAGTTGTCAAATCTTCAAAAGTTTTTGGTTTAATTCCTTGAAGTAAGTAACAAAGACTCCAATGCATTCCTTGGATACACATTCCAATGACTAAAGCCTTTGATAATTGATTTTTGCAGTTAAGACTCAAATTTCTCCATCAATTTGTGTAGCTAATCACATGTTCTTCTTTCATTGATGAGAGTTGTTGCGTTCAATCATGCTTGTTATCCTTCGAGTGCTGTAGAAATGGTTAAGGAACTTTTGTTCCAATTGCCCCCAATTATCGATAGAGTTTTCCTCTAAGCTAGTATATTAATTAAAAATATTGTCCTTTAATGTTTAAAAAATTACTTGACCAGATGATCTTTATTGTCTCGACATTATTACAAGTCTCGATGAAATAAGTTACATGCTGCTTTAAGTTTTCCTTGCCAACAAATTGCTAAAACTTCAGTGACTGGTATCCTATTTCCATCTTCAAATCATCAATCCTTTTAGTATAAGGCTTAGAGTAAGTTATAAACAACTTAGAGATTGATGATAAATTCCTTTAGTGGTTGATGGGAATTCATCTAGCGGAAACTTGAAGTTCTTTAGTTGCAACCTCTCCATTTTTAGCTCATTGTCTCCTTGTACATGTTTTGCCTTTGTCCTAAAGCTTAATTTATTTCTCTACCATGTAGCTGGCATCAAGATTGTCCACTTTGCTCATCAATTTGGAGATTTGAAAGTCTTGCTCTTGGACATATTTCATGAGTCCTTCAATGGCCCTCGTCAGCTTTACAATTTATTCCTCTAAGATTATAGCACTTGTCACCATTACCGTCACCATGCCAGAGGAATTTGATGTTGCGTGGGGAATGGAGATGCAATTCTTCTTGTGAGTCTTCACCATCTGCATTTATATCAATAAAATGTAGCAACACTTTTTCAATAACAAGCAAAGGAGTCACCTCCAAAAATGATTGCAACTTATTGAACATACTTATTATGATGATGTTGACACTTCTTGCTCCAGCACTTGATGAATTTGAAGTAGTAATTTTCAATGCAACAATCTTGGTAGCAGCTAGTTGATACTTTAATTTTAATGAAAGAAAGAGATAAGAGGTAGAGATAGTCCCACTGGGTGTGCTAAAAATTTTAAAATTTGAAAGCAAAAATTTCTTTATCTATAATAAATAAAATTACGTGAAAAGAAAAATCTATACAAATAAAATAAAATTCAAATTTATCTATTGTGAATTCAATCTCTAATCTAATCCTCGGATTCTTCCCTTCCAAATATGACCTTGAAATTTGATGAGCTCCAGGATGAACGCCTTGAGCACCATGAATTTTCTTGAATTTAATTTGAAATAACGTCAGTTTGAAGGCTTCACATCTTAATCGCGAATCAAACCCCAAAAATATGAGCTTCACGAAGAATGCTTAGAATGCCATGGAACTCCTTTAAATTGATTTAAAGAAAATAATGTCAATTCAAAGGTTGTGCACCTTGATCTCAAATAAAATGCCAAAATTTAATGAACTATATTAAGAGCGCCTTAAATACCATGGATCTCCTTGAATTTTCTTGAGAGAATTGACAGACTCATTCAAAGTTTTCTCCCACCTGTAGGGGCTTGTGTTGTGTGTTGAATGAGCCTTAATGACCCTCTTTACATAAATGTTTCATAGGAGACTTCCAGGTTGATTTAAACTTCTTTGATGATTATTTTTTTGATAAGATAATATCAACTATCAAGAGATAGTATCAAATATCAAGAGATAGTATCAAATATCTTTGATTTGATTGGTTTATAGACATAGACACTTTATCTTTGATACTTATTAATATTTGATTTGAGCATAAAATAATTACTAGAGTATTAATTAAAATTAACTATTTATCTTTTAGAATTAAATTTAATAAATTCCAAGATAAATGAAAATTTTTAAATTAATAATTAGCATATTATTTTATTCGTGTTACTCTTCAATTGAGCAAAAATTGATATATCTGCATATGCCCCCACTTTATGATTTGGTGAAAGATGTGTCCAATCATCTATGAAAGAGGCAAGGCTTGAAGTATTTAAGAAGTTTTCTTTTTTTCCTCCCATTTTTTTATATATACATTTGTGATAGAAGCATCTTTCAAGCATTCCTTGAGCTATGGTGCCTAATAAAATAGTTACGCCATAACATAATTAAAAGTAAATATCCGTTTAAGGGAAATCTCATATGCAGTTTATATTCATGTGAGCCACGAGTACCATGCAATTTAGGCTCATACATTGAGAAACGTATTTAATTTGAATAGACATTTTATGCTTGTGTCAAGGAGTCCATTTGAATTTGATTGACAATTTAAAATCATATCAAGAATTTTACTTGAGTTTGACTTAATAAACAGTTTACACTCTTATCAAGAACTACATAGGGAGACTTTAGTTTAAATATTTTAGATATCTTATGATCGTATCTAAGAGTATTTTTGATAGTTTAGGCTCTTATCAAGAAGTATATGGGGTGATTTTGAATATTTAGACAATTTAGGCTCTTATCTAGAAGCCTTATTGACAGTTTAAGCTTTTATCAAGGAGCATATGGGGAGACTTTAATTAAAAGATTTTTAGATAGTTTATGCTTGTACATGAGAGCATTATTGATAGTTTAGACTTATATCAAGGAGCATTTATGATTTGAAGACTTGAAGATTTGAGTCTTTGATTTGGAGATTTAAAATATTGAGTTTAGGAATTGGAGATTTAGAGACTTGAGTCTTTAACTTGAATACTTGGAGACTTGAGTCTTAAACTTGAAGACTCGAAGACTTGAGTTATAGATTTGGAGACCTGAAGACATAGAAACTTAGAAATTCGGATTTAGATACTTGGGGACTTGAGAATTTTGGATAGTTTATACTCTTGTCTAAGAGTATTATTGACAATTTAGGCTTATATTGAGGAGCATTTGTAATTTGAAGGTGAGAATTAATAGCCCCCAACATCTTCATCATTGTTGGCATCACTTGAGTCTTTCTGTTCACCAAAATTCATGCTCATTTCAATATTATGTGCATGAGTTGTCAAATCTTCAAAATTTTTTGGTTTAATTCCTTGAAATATATAACAAAGACTCCAATGCATTCCTTGGATACACATCTCAATTACTAAAGCCTCCAACAATTAATTCTTAAGTTAAGACTCAAATTTCTCCAATGATTAATATAGTCAATGAAAAGTTCTTCTTTCCACTGGCAAGAGTTGGTGAATTTAGTCATGTTGACTACCTTTCGAGTGCTATAGAAATGATTGAGGAACTCTTATTCCAATTGCCCCCACTATTAATAGAGCTTGTCTCCAAGCCAATATGCCAATAAATAGTGTCATCCTTTAATGATCAAACAAATTGCTTGACTAGATGATCTTCATATGTCCTAGTATTATTACAAGTCTCAATGTAATGAGCCATGTACTACTTTGGGTTTCCCTTGCCATCAAATTACTGAAACTTTGAGGGCTAGTAACCAATTGGCATCTTCAAGTTGTCAATCTTTTGAGTATATGGCTTAGTCTAAGTCATAGATAACTTAAAACTTCCATCAAGCTTATGTTTGATAGTCTCAATGTTGAACTCCTTCAATAGGTTAATGGGAACTAGTCCATATTGGAAACATGTAGTTCTTTATCTACAATCTTTTCATTTTTAGCTGACTGCTTGTTTGTGGATGTTTCACGATTATCCTGTGCCTCAATTTGTGCCTCCACCATGCAATTTGCATCAAGATTGTCCACTTTGCTCATCAGTTTGGAGATTTGAACGTCTCACTCTTGGACATGCTTTGTGAGTCCTTCAATAGCTTTCACTAAATTTATAATTTGTTTCTTCAAGGTTGTAGCACCTATCGCCATCATCGTCTTCGTGTTTGAGAAATTTGATGTTGAACGAGAATAGATAATGCAAATTCTTCCTTTCAGTTTCCACCATCTTTATGTGACAACATCTTTACTACAGCAAGCAAAGAAACCACCTCTGAAGATGATTACATCTTCTTTGACATACTTCTTGTGATGATGCCAACACTTTTAGCTCCAATACTTGAGGAATTCCAGGCAGTAATTTTAAATGTTGTAGTCTTGTTGGCAACCATTTGATACTTCAATCTTGATGAAAGAAAAAGATGAGAAGTACAAATCAGCCCACTTAGCGTGCCAAAACTTTGTAAGCACAAATTTCTTTGTCTGCAATAAATAAAATTAAAAGACAAAAAAAATCTATACAAATAAAATGAAAATCAAACTTATCAATTGTGGATTCAATTTCTAATCTAATCCTCTGATTCTTCCCCTCTAAATATGATCTTGAAATTTGATGAGGTCCACGATAAATGCCTTGAACACCATAAATTTTCTTGAATTTGATTTGAAATAATGCTAATTTGAGGGCTCTACACCTTTTTCTTAAATCAAAAGCTAAAATATGATGAGCTCTGCGAAGAATACCTTGAACATTGTGGCTCTCCTTAAATTTAATTGAGAGAATTATTGGACACTTTCAAAACTCCTCTAACTCGCTGGAATTCATGTTATCTGTTGAATGGGCTTTACCCACCCCCTTTATATAGATGCTTGATGGAAAACTTCCAGATTGACTTGAACTTCTTTGTTGGTTATTTCTTTGATAAGATAATATCAAATATGAAGTGTCAAGTGATAATATCAAATATTAAGAGATAATACCAAATATCTTTGACTTGGCTAATCCATAGACATAGACACTTCATCTTTGATACTCGTCAATATTTGATATAAGCATAAAATAAATACTAGAGTATTAATTAAAAGTAATTATTTATCTTTTGAAATTAAATTTAATAAATTTCAAGAAATAAATACAAATTTTAAATTAATGTTTATCATATTATTTTACATGTATCACTTCTCCGTTGGCTAAAAATTGATATGTCAATATGGTTATCTCACTAATCACAAAATATACAAATAATTTAATACAATTCTTTGTTTCTGAGATAAATATTTGAAAATTATGCAAATAAATATGCTCGAAATAAAAAAGTTTACTCATTGGCTATTTGAAGTGTCATTTATCAAGCTTGTGATAACTTCAAATACATTACCAATATATTCATGTACGCTTGAAAAGAATTGCCCCAGATATTTAGGAGGGGACTTTCTATTGTTGTCTTATTTGTTGAAATACTAGAACCTTTCTAGTTGAAATTTTGATAATATAAAACAAAATTGAGAGATCATAGAAACTGTGAGAATTAATTTTTCATACTTGTTACATATTTAAATTCAAATTAAAATAGCAGTCCTAATGGCCCGTTTCATTATGTTTTCATTTTCATTTTTCATTTTTATTTTTTTAGAAAGTAAATTGACTGAAAATTAATGATTATATAGAGTTTAATAGGTCATAGGTGGAGATAAATAAATAATAATAAGTACAAAGAGATATATATAGGTTATTGAGAAATGCAATTTCAGAAAAAAAATGAGTTGTAATTTTAGTGATGTTTTGGAGAAATTGGTATGTTTCCATTTTCAAATAGTAAAAATTTGAAAATGAATTTTGAGAATAAAACAAAACTGAGTGCAAATATATGATTTTTATCTAAAAATATTTTGTATTTTTAAGAGAGATTATCTCAAGAACAATTAAATTTGAAAAACTTTTGATGGTTTAGGACTTCATGTCAACCAATTGAAAATTATTCATTCACTAAATTTTGATATCATTTATTAGGAAAACAATGATTTGATATTTGGCAAAAATACGTGTATTATCATTTTATAAGAACTAGGTAAGTTATAAATTTTCTTAATGAATTATAACGTAGAAAATTAAGATAGCGAGCGCTTTCAATTTTTTGCAAATGATTTCTTGTGTCTAATTTGACTTTTGAGGTTGGTATTTATAGCATTTTCCTTAGTAGGCTCAACCCACTAGGGTTTAATGGCCTCTTTGGTGGGCTTAATTAATTGAGCTCACTGACTTTATCATTCATTTATCATTTAATTACCTTGTTAATCAATATTTACTTTTTTAATTTGCCATATCATCATGCTCCTCTATTATCAATTTGAAAATATTATTTTCATGTTGCAAATATAATATAAGGTTTTGTTTTAATTTTTATCTTACCTTAATTTATTATAATGGGGTAATTAATTAATTAATTTTTATTATTTGCATTTTGTATGACAATCCAAATTGACCTAACCTTTGCCTATGTTGAGATTCACAAGGTTTTGAAGTGTAACAAATTTAAGGAGAGCATCTCATTGGTTGCTTTACCCTTATCTAAGGACTTGGCTAATCCTACCAAGTTTGAGATAAGAGGAAATAGTGCTTTTTAGAGAAGTTAAGGGATGAGTTCCCAAGGTAACTTCTCCAATACTTTGTCTTTTCCTTATTCTTTACTTTATCTCACTCTTCATGAACTTTTATCCAACTTCCTAGAGCCAGTAAAATTTTTTATGGTCTACTAAGTCAAGTCATGTCAGGTGTTGAGAATGGGATGTTAGTAAATAGGACCCAATTCATGTCAAAGTTCCAAACTGAATCAGAATCTATGGAAGTGATAAGAGGTGTTGATACTCCATGGAGCCGTTGGCTGGCCAATGCTTTCGTAATGGAACAAGTGCCTATGTGGCGCTCACTTTGGGCACCAGAGCATCTGCAGTGACAACTAGTGAGCATGCTGCTTCATCAGTGTGAGTGACTGCCTAAGGTAGCTGTAGAACATCCAAGGTTGTTCGAGTTCATGATAGTCATCCTCCTTATGGTATTACTGCATATTCTGAGTTTGTGAAGCTTCCTTTGGGCATGTCGTCCTACTAATGTAAGTTATGAAAATTAGTCTCAGGAGTTAGATAGTCATCTTTTTGTTCTTTAATCAATTTCTACATCAGAGTATAGTTCTAAGTCTAGAGTAGAGGATTCTTTCAATGAGGGGTTCGAGAACACTTCTATAACTAATAGTAGTTTTATTAAAGTTGCAAAAATTTCTTATTCGCTTTAACCCGGGAATTAGAAATGTTGCGGTATAAGATCTGTGTTAATGATGAATTTGAGTTTCTTCTTCCTTTGTTAAATAATAATATGGTGTTACCTCTTGAAAGATGCTTCAAATTGTTTAGTAGTTATTTCATTAGTGGATTCTCCCTACCACCAAATCCTTTATTATTTCAATTAGTTTGTCCCCAACTTCTTTGCTTACATTGGAGGATTTCAGTACTGCTTGGTAGATATAGGTCTTTTTATGTCTTTAGATAGTTTTTGTTCTTTGTTCAGGGTGTGCAAGGTGCCTAATAAACCTTTCTTTCACATTATAAATAGTAAGTTCTTAAGTTTGTCCTATTTGTTGGGGCTTTGGAATGAGAGGTTCTTTTTTGCGTGAGATGTAGGTTAGAGTGTTCCCCATGAATAGAGGAGATCACCATCATTAGTGCATTCAGGTAAGGTTCATTATGACCCTCACTAGAGTTTTGAGGAGGCAAGCGTATTTGAGTCTCTCTTTAATGTGGCTTAGATGTTCTCCAAGGAAGCTTAGTTTATTTTCTTCTTTGATAACTTCTCTTGCATGCGTTTTTGGTATTTTTCTTTTGCATTATCCTTAGTATACATGCTTAACTCCACTTTCTTTATTCTTAGAAAGTAAGAAGGTAGACTTTGAGAGGATTCACACTAGGATGGCAAATAGAGGTTCATATGAGAGGCATATAGTTAAGTTGTATTGTGGGGAAATATCACCAATTAGGTGTCACATGAAGCCCCGTCTCTCATTTAACTATCTAGTGAGGTGCATGCTCAGCTACCTCTTCTAGTGCGCTAGGGTGGATTAGGTGATAATTTTGAGATGGTGTTCCCCATATAAGTTGAGAAGCACGTGCAATGATCAGCAATAGAAAATACTAGTCCACAACCTTCTTCTTCTTTCATGCTGACAAAGAAATAGTTGTTTCATTATGGTTTATGTTGGAGTTGTAACATTGACTTAGATTGGGATGTGGATAAGGCCATATTCAACATTGACAACTTATGATACGGCATGAGTAAGTATGACTAGGGGAGACTAGAGATATTCTTTCCTTCCCAATTGATTGAACTTATTGCTAGAGTCTTTGCTCAAGGAAGTGTTCACTTCACCACTTAGTTTGTTCTTCATCTGTGCTTTTCTAATAGCTATGTATAGATATTCACCTATCATGTTTTACACTTCTTTGGGTGCAAGATTGGAACTTAGTTGTACAAGTATCTCAATGAGCAGATAGGGCAACAACGATTGTGTCAAAAAACTCAAGGATACAATCAAAACATTTAATGATTCCGATGAGTTTTTTGACATGGTTAAGGTAAGAGAGACAATGATATATGAGTAGACCATGTAGGGTTGTCACTATAAGCTTAGCAACACTAAGTGATACTTTGCTAAGAACTTGTTGCTACTTGACCTCAACATCTCAGTTAACATTTCTACTAGAAAATCAGGTAGGGCTTTAGAAGTTGGCACTAAAGCTACAGTGAAGGATCCAATTGATGTGGCTCCACAAGATTAGATGAACACTTAGAATTGGGGTTATTATTTAGTCTTTGCCTTTTCTTTTGTTTAGAATTACTTTGCATTTGTTCTTCTACATTTGCAGTAATCTAGCTCTCTTTGCTCCCTTCTCGCTTAAGGCAGTTTTTTCCATTTAATTATACTTATAAACTTAGTCAATTGCAGTAGGTTGGCTCGTTTTTAGTTTCTTTTTCCCTTTATGAGGCCAAGTGTCAGCCAAATGCTTGTTTCACACACTTTGATGTTATTGGTATTACTCCTTTTGTTGCCTAAAGAAGTTTTTTCCATTCAATTATATTTATAAACTTGGTCAATTGGATGATTTTTATGTGTTGGTATACTCTTGACGTTGATTGCCACGTAGCAATGCCATGTAATGAGGGTTTAATCCTTCCATATCGAACTTAAATATAAGACCCTATTGAGGGTCATACCATAGTTGTGTGATGCAGTGCTTAAGTGCAAATGTGAGTTTCGCTTAAAAGGTCTTACCACAGTAGTTTGTCATTCAGATTGAATCTAATCACAAGCCTGCTAAGTAGGTCTTAATGCAAATATTCAATGTTGTGATGGGGTTTGACCATGAGCCTCATTTGGGAGGTCTCGATTAAACCACACCTAAACGAAAATTTGAGTGAAAGCAAGTCCACACCTCACTTGGTTAATTAGAGTTAAATTAATAACCTTATTTTAACAAATTATGGTAAGGTAAAAATTAAAATTGAATCTTTTGCTACATTTTCAATGTTAAAAACTAACTTTTTAAGTTGCAAACAAGAAGTTTAATAACATGGATAATTAAGTTTACAAGAGTAAAATAGTAAAAGAAATTTAAAAATAAAAGAAATAATTGATCACACTGATTAATCAAATAAAAAGGGATAAAGAGTTCAAAATTAATTAAGCCCAAGAAAAAGGGCAACAAAACTTAATGAGCTTAAGCCATCAAAAAAAAAACTACAAGCACTAAGCTCCAAAGAGAACTTGGGCATGGAAAATCATTTGTAAAATAACTGTGAATTTTCAAGAAGCTTCAAGAGTTCAATTCTATATGCATAGGTTCTAAAGAGAACGAATCGGCACTTTGTTTTCTATCAAAAAGGACCATGCTCCAATGTCATGCAGCATCATTCAGAAGTTAGTCAAAATTGCGCAATTATAGTTGTAGTCAATAAAACTGTGTTATATACATAGTATAGATATTCTTTAAATATACTTAATATTAATTAAATATTTAAAAAAGTTTGAGATCTCTATGTGCATGTAGATATTTTTTCTTAACGGATTGTCGAACTCAACTATTCTAGAACATGAAAGCCGCATATCATGTTGCGGGGGAACATATGTTATTCACAAATAAATGAGGTCGATTTCACAGATCAGCATATCCTACCACTAACCAACCAAATGTAGACTCACAAAATTGTACTTATGCCAGATGAAAACCACCAGAGCCAGAATTTCTCCAAGAATTTGCACAACTTGGCGCCCTTAAATGAAAGAAAGAAGTTTACACGTATGTAGGACGGATTACACAAAGTACAGTGTTTGAACACGAAACAATAATCTGTTTTACATGGGCAACTTAAATTCACAATTTGACATCCTAAAAAACACACGGAATCAAAGTTTTGACATCTTTAGGGAAATTGTCAAACTTGGAAAGATAGCAGTTTAAGTAGAAAGCTACACCAAGAGCACACAAGTAGGAAAATGATGTTTGGGAGATACATGCGAGGATTTCGAAAAGATAGTGGGGGCATACAACCAGACTAAAGAGACCCCCTCTTGGGATCTTGTACCCTTTATCATCACCACTCTCGTCCCTCAGCTTGGAAAGAAGGTAATGGTGGTAAACGTTACCCCCAACTCCAACCGAAAACACCAGAACACCAACTTACTTGAGATCAATCAAAGGCTCTGGAAATCCTTCGGTTCGGTGTTGAAAATAAATCGTACTAACTGCCGATGACAAATAGGTGGCTGTCCGGAACGGTGAAGCCGCTGAACTTGTCAAGGAATAAAACCTGCAAAAGAGTAGAACTACAGCAGACACCAAATTCTTTGCTTTAAATGGAATAAAATCCATTTAAAGCTCTCGTACAAGACCTAGACTGTAAATGAATTCCTAACTCCTAGCTCGCCAGGTAGATTGCTACCAGAGTTACTTTTTTGCATCTTAAATAAACTATGAGTAAAATTCGAATGATGCTCAAGACGAACATGATGAGAATTTTTCGACACATAAGACAGTTGTGTTTTCTAAAGTAGAAGAATTATTTGTTACCCATAAAAATTTCAGACGGACAAGAGCCTCATATAAATAACTTTTTTAATGCAACAAAGTACCCTAAATAAACAAGGAATCTTATAGTCATAAATTTTCTTTCAAAAATAAATAACTTTTTCAATCTCTTTCTATTTGGAAAAGAATCTTATAGTCATAAATTTTCTTTCAAAAAAGAAAAAAGAAAAAGGAACCCCAATCCAATAAAGAATATAATCTCACCAATTGCATAATTAGACTTCATTCCAATATGATACTTATGAATTTAAAATTTGTTCCATTTTGCAACAAAGGAGCATATCTCATACTTGAAAAGACAAGTCCTCTTGCAAAGAATTGAAAGATATAATAATTAATATCATTTTGCGTGATTAAGAGTCAATAAGCAATTATTCCTAGTTTTTAGCATACCACCTTGCAAATCTCATATTTATAAGCAACTATGCAGAAGATGACTGAAAATATTATAAAAAAGGACTTATGCGCAAGGTGATAATGATGGATTCAACTATCAGGGTGTCACTGGATGGAATGCCTTTTTGACGAAAATATTCATAAAAATATCTTAGCAAATTTGATTTAGGCAGTTTCTCTCAAACAATTATCGAAAAGAGCTGTTTCAATTCAGTTCGGAAGAAAGCGTTAAAGTGCTCAACAACTTATGAATATCACAACAAAAAAAAAAATATGAAGATACTTGTGACACATTTTATAAATACAAGAATATATATATGAATCTATATATACAAATATTACTTCTCGAATACATAAACATAAGTACATAACATGTTATGAATATATATTTCGGTCCATGTGTGTGTATTCTTAGTTTTATATTTATCTCGAAATGGGTAAGTTTCGCATTCGCCCATGAGATGCCAATGCAACATAAATTTAGATTTTTACTGAATAAACATAACCGCATCATATACAGGTTGTTACGAACTGGGTCAACTTGGGACTCTTGACTAATCGGCACCCATATTTAAATAAAGATTTTATCAACATCTAAAAGGAATTTCGGTTTTTGATGGATTAGAACTCTTCTTTGTGAAGAGATGTAGATAGATAATAGTCATCCATATTTAGGAGAATAACTCTCCCTTATATGAGATAGGTATTATCTATATCTCTTTTGATACTCCTAGTTGGATTAGACTTTTGCAAGACTCGTCTATAAATAGGCCCTCCTCCCATGAGTTTTTAGACATACAACTTGAGTATTCATTGATAAAAGACTTTCTCAAATTCATAGTTCATTTTCTACGTCTTTCTTAAGGTATCATCAAATAGTCTTAAGGGCTTAAGGTGTGTAAGTTTGTGGAAGCTCTAGTAGCAACCCTTCGAGGTGAGAAAAAGAAATCGATAAAAGGCCATTCAAGTTTAAAGAATGTGGAGTTTGTATGTGTTCAAGGTTTGTAGATGAGCTTCGATCTAGGGGATATTCATAAGTCTTTCACTAATCAAACGGTAACATTGGACCACTATCTTTAATATCATAATTTATATGATTAATTGTAATTATATAGTTAAATCATGATCTTCCAACATAGCATCTGAGCTGATAGGACTCGATCTTGCTATTTTTTGAATGCAATAAAATATTTATTTTTATGCTTAATATATACATTGAAATTTGAAATTTACTATGAGCATGAAAAATATTGTCGAAAATCAGTATTTACTCAATAATTTCATTATTGTTTGTACATATATGAAAATTAGGGCCAGACCCAACACATCAAGTGATTAGTGAGAGGCAAATTGGATGTAAGATTCACCTTTCACAAGTTTGTAGGATACCCAAGAGAGTCTTTGGTCATTGTTTTTATGATCCCTCAGAACAAAAGCTATTTATTTCAACGAACGCTACCCTTGTGGAAAAGGAACTTCTATTGGATAGAAATTGCATTATTGTTGAACTTAATGAAGTTCACAATAATCATAACATCTCACAAGCAGTAGAAACAACTGAACATCAAGAGCCTAGTACACAACCTCTAAGAAGGTCCGACTGGATCAAAAAATAACCTGAAAGGCTCGAATTCCTTTATGAGATGGGCCAAGTGGATAGTGATTAGAAGATTTGCAAGGAAGCTATATTACATATAGATTTTGGATATTGGCAGGAGGCTATAAAATCTGAAATAGACTCCATGTACTCCAATAAAGTATGGACTTTGGTAGATCCACCAAATGGTATAGTATCCATTGGTTGCAAATAGATCTATATGCGAAAGCTAAGAGTTGATAGAGAGGTTATAACCTTTACACAACTAGTGGTAAAAGGTTGTACTTAAAGACCAGATATTGATTTTTAGGAAACCTTTTCATTGGTCACTATGCCTAAATCCATTGAGATTATGCTTGCCAAAGCTGCATATTATGACTATGAGATATGGCAAATGCTGTAAAATTCACTTTCCTCATTGGAAATATTGAAGAAGAAATCTATAAGAGAAACCACAAGATTTTACACTCAAAGAGAGTTAGCAAAAAGTTTGCTTGTTAAATAAACATCCTGAAGTTGAAACATACATTTTGATAACACAGTCAAATTATTTGGCTTTATCAAAAATGTGTATTAACCTTATGTGTACAAAATGGCTAGTAGGAGTTCAGTATAGTTTATTATGCTTTATATCATTAACATTCTTCTCATTGGGAATATGAGAGAAATGTTAGAGTACACTAAAGCATAATTATCTTCACAATTCTCCATGAAGAATTTGGTAAAGCATCTTTTGTATTAGGAATACGGATTTATAGGGATAGATCAAAGAGGATGCTAGGGCTTTTCCAAACACCGTACATTGACAAATAACTCCATAATTTAATTTGTCTAATTTAACTTTTTAAATTATTTTAATGAATTAACAATTATATTAATCAAGCTAAGATGACCAAAAAATTAGTTAATCAAATTCTTCTCCAAAACTGCCTAATTGAATTTTCTAACTATTTAGAAAATTTCTCTCATCAAATAAAACTTCCCTTAAGCTTTTATGTATAGCCCATTAGATTCATCCATTCATTGGTTTAAACTCCTTTAATTAAGCCAATAGTTCTTTCAATTAATCTATATTAATCAAAGAATGCTCAATTTCGATAGTAAACGTCTAGCAACATGCCCATCGAGTGCAACTAATTGGATGAAATGAATATGCTTTGATGTACCATTCTAACTCTATGCTTGCCATGTAAATACATTTTGTCTATCTCTTATATTCTAAAAGAGGCCTAAGCAAGATAGTTGTTGTCTCCCCAATAGCCTCAATAACTATATTTCTAATCCTAATGTTGATTCCCCTTTATGACCTCATCTTTGAAAAACTTCTTTTCCAAGTTATCATATTATCTTGCGTAAGGATTTCTTGGAATTGATCATTATAGAACACATAAGAGATATACTCGCCATTCACAATGACAAAGAAATGGATCCTCTCTTGGATCTCATAAACCTCTATGTCTAAATAGCTCATACCGAAGCTCAATTCGGATGACTTGCTACGTGATCGGTGAAGAGTCAAGGTATGAGTACCTAAACACAAGGTCTCCTTCGATCCTCAAGTCTATGGATTAATTATATACACTAGCATAAACTAAGGAACTTACCACTATCAATTTGCCATTCCAGCTATCTAGTGAATTCTCTAGTTGGGTCTTTAGTGAACTTATTCTCTAACAATCAAGCACTTCCACTTACCCTAAACAAAATCCCCCATAACCTTAAGACCTATCTTCTTAAGATGCTCTTTAAAGACCTTTAGCATTAGGGATTTTGTTAGTGGATCTACTATATTCTCTTTTAAGGCTACCCTCTCCATTTGGAAGTCTCTTCTAGCAATGATCTCCCAGATTAAATGATAAATCCTCAAAATGTGCTTGGATCACTGATGAGATCTTAGCTTTTTTGCTTACACAACCGCTCCATTATTGTAACTAAAGATAGCTATAGGCTCATCAATGATAGGCATTACATCCAACTTGGATGAAGTTTTTTATTCAAACACTTTTCTTTGTGGCTTCCAAAACCGCAATATATTCTACCTAGGTGATAGAATTGACTATGGTGTCTTGTTTGGAACTCTTCCAACTTACGGCGCTAGCTATTGAGGTGAAATATAAATTAAGAAGTGGATTTTAGGTCATCTGCATCGTATTGAAAACTAGAATTCAAAAACCCCTCAAGTTTTAATTCTCCATTGCCGTACACTAAAATTAAATCCTTAGTTCTTCTTAAGTACTTTAGAATTGCTTTTACGGCTGTCCAGTAACATTTGCCAGGGTCAGATTGAAAGTAGAACGTAATGCTTAGAGCATGTGCTGCATCCAGCCTTTTATATTGAATGGCATATACTATGCTCCCTATGCAATGAAATATTTCTTTTATGCTTAATATATACATTGAAATTCAAAATTTACTATGAGCATGAAAAATATTGTCAAAAATCAGTATTTACCTAATAATGTCATTATTGTTCATACATATATGAAAAGTAGGACCAAACTCGACACTAGCTTATTTCTTGATGAAATATCATTTTTTCTTTTTTGTGGAAATTGGAAGACTTGTTGGCATTAAATGTCTGTCCTCAAGATTTTCTTAAATTTTTTGGGTCAAACATGATAGCATTGAAAGCAATCTACATATGTGTTGTTAATTATGTATGCTTTGGTATATTTTATCTTTTATGCTTCAGTATAGTTTAGTTTCATGTTAATCAACATGCACCATTTATCTTATTGATTTGAATTCAAAAGCATGAGAAACTAATTTGGTTTCCTATTAATCAACATGCACCATTAGTTTTCTTCGATTTGAGTTCAAAAACATGAGAAACTAGTTTGGTTTCTTGTTAATCAGCATGCACCATATATCTTCTTGATTTGAATTCAAAAGCATGATTAGATTAATAAAATAGCAAAATTTGCAACTTGTTGCTATTTAATTGGATTTAAAAGCATGAGAAGTTTTTTTTTTATACTTACAATTGGTTATTGTTAATGGTTGGTTACCATTAGTTGTTAAAATTTGAAAGCCATAAATCTAAATTATTGTCTTTAATGTGAAAAATCAAAAAGCATGAGATTTATTTGAGCATGCAATTTAATTAATGGAACTCTATTTTTTATTAGAATTAAATTCTATAAGTGATTAATAATTATGTAGGTTGCTACTCAAATTATTTTTTTACAGACATAAAGTTATTTTACTTCTAAATTAGTAATTTTATTAAAAGATTTACTTTAGTGGGAGATGATTACTAGTCTTAATGGTGAAATTTTCAATTTTACTAAATTGAAAAGAATAATAATATTTATTTAGATCCAGAATAAAAAATTAGACCAGTACTTAACATAAAAGCGCATGTCATACAGTTATGGAGACCTAAATAGCTTTTTCTGACCTTCATGGTAGTAGCAAACGCAATGGTCAAAATTATGCAATGTGGCATAGAAAAATTTAGTATTTATTGCACAAAGAAAAGATCCTTGATCATCTCACCACTTCTATGCCTAAACCTATTAAGCCAGAAATGAACAAACTGCCTAATATCATAGTAATTTAGACACATACAATAAGTAGGTAGATCAAGATATGAGTGCATGCTTTACCATGATGAGCTACATGTATGATAATCTGATCCATGAATTTGAGAAATATTTTATGGCTAAAGAGCTATGGGATGTATTAAAGGTCACGTATGGTATTACCTTAGCTACTAGACTGTGGGCACTCACTCTCAAGTTCAACCAGTATGTACTTGATTCAAAACATTCGATGATCCAACATCTTGATGTGATGAAAGATAAGATTTGAGAACCTCAAAATGTTGGATATGAGCTCATAGATGAACAAGAGGTTCTGGCTGTCCTTAGGTCGCTACCTGAGCAAACTTAGTGACATATTAAGCTTGCGCAAACACATAACAAGCAAATAAAGGTGTTTGATAGTGTCACTAATCACCTTAAGTTGGAGGTTGACCGTAGAGAGTCAGAACACATACAAACAACTACTCTTATCACATTTGTTGGTTAGGATAAGCTAAATAGAGGCAAATATAGGAACAAACAAGCTTTTGCTAGATAAAGCAATAATCAAAGTCAGAACTTAGCCCCACAAGGGAACAAGGCTATGAAACGTCATTGAGGAAAGTTGGTAGAAGGAAAGTCCTAAGTAAGGTTACCTTAACTGTAAGAAGACATGTAACTTCGCTCTTAACTGCACTAAGCCAAAGAAGGTAAAGCCTACACAAAGCTCTTTCAATTCTTTTATTAACTCACATGTATTAGTTTTCAATTCTCTCCTTGGTTGGATTGTAGATATAGGAGCAACAAAACATATGATGAGAGATCAAGTAGGATACGTAGATTATCATCGAGTGCCAACATGTAGCCACTACATTGCTATAAGGAACAGCACACAAGAGAAAGTCCTTGGAGTTGGTTTGTATCAGTTAAACCTCAACACTGGGCGTGAGCAACTTCTTAATGATATGCAATATGTGCCTATCATTCGATATAATTTAGTTTTAGTTCGTGCAATTTTGAGAGATGGTTTTACTTTTTCTATTTGAGAACACTAGTTTGTCTATTTTTCTTGGTAAAGACCTTTATAGACTAGGTTTTATGTGTAATAGACTTTTTATGTTAGAATTATCACACAATTGCATTTCTTTTATTTTTTCTACTATAGATAGTATTTCTAATTCTATTAAATGGCATGTAAGATTCAGATACAAAAGACAAAAGAGGATGACTAAGATTACTCGAGCAAGTGTATTGGGGCCTCTTGATAAAGTCAATTTCCCTATGTGGGAACCATGTCTAGTGGGAAAAGCTTACTGAGAGCCTTTTGGAAAGGCTAAGGGGGCTACTCATTCATTAGGGTCAGTCTATTCAGACATACATGGACCCATAAATGTAAGGGCACAACACGGTGCGTACTATATCCTCACTTTCATTTATGATTATTCACGCTATGGGTCATTATATCTCTTGTCTCATTGGTTAGAAGCATTTGATTATTTTAAGTGATTCTTAGCAAAGGTTGAGAATTTATGGGATAAAAAACTTAAGGATTTCATACTAATAGAGAATGAGAATATTTGTCTAATCAATTTAGACAAATATATGAGGAAAAGGGTATAATAAGATAATTAATGATTCCACACACCCTACAACAAAATAGAGTTGCAGAAAGTAGGAATCAAACACTTCTAGATATGCCCAGATCAATTATGGCGCAAGCAAATCTTTTAATATCATTTTAGGGAGATGCAATTTTGACTGCCGCCATTATTTTAAATCGTGCACCATCTAAATTAGTTGTTTCAATACCCTATGAACTTTGGCATGGGAGAAAACCTAATTTAGCAAGGTTGTGACATGGGGGTTGGCAGGGTTTGTTCATAGTACTTCTCATAAGTATGGGAAACTTGGTCCTAGAGCAAGGAAACATATTTTTATAAGATATTGTAAACACTCAAATGGATATATTATGTATGTTAAACATCTTGATAGAGGAATAACTGAGGTGAATCTTGTGATGTAGACTTCCATAAGTACGATTTCCCAACTATAGGAGAAATAAAAGAAGACCTTAAACTATTTGAGTTACGAGATCCTCAAGGCATCACATCTATCTCTAATAATGGTGAGGGCTTGTAACCATATCTAGTAATTTAAAAAGATGATGAGAATGACCCTAGATCCAGTGGGACTGTTCTATTGGACGAAGAGTCTCAAATTCCATAGTTACTAAGAAGCAGATATGAAATAATACCTTGTCGACATTATGAAATCAAAAGGGAATCTTTCATGGGCACTTCTATGGATATTGATGAGCTAGCTACTTATAATGAAGCAGTAACTTCTCCTAATGAAAAAAAGAGTGGATAACTACTATAGAAGAAGAGATGGGCTCAATGGCAGAGAACCATGTTTGGGAGCTAGCTGTTCTTCTATCCGGATGTAAGACTATTCGGAATAAATGGGTTTTAAAGGTCAAGCAAAAAGCAAATAGGTTGATCAACAAGTACAAAGCTCGATTTGTGGCGAAAGGTTATATTTAAAAAGAGTTGATAGACTTGAAAAGACATTCTCCCTAGTGGTGAGGTTTGCCTCTATTTGCCTAATTATAGCCATAGTCACCTACTTAGATATGGAATTATTTTAGATGCATGTTAAGGTAGCATTTCTCAATGGAAAATTGGATGAAAAGATCTATATAGATCAACCTATGGGGTTTCAAGAAATGGAACAAAAGTATAAAGTTTAGCACTTAAACATTCTATCTATGGGCTAAAACAATCATCTAGACAATGGTACCATTAATTTCATTAAGTTGTCATATGGATAGGCTTTACAATGATCAATGAAGACCACTATATATATGTCAAGAGAAGCAGGAAGAGTTTTTTGATACTCTTATTATATATGATGATATTTTGTCAGTTGGAAATGACATGGAATTAATTATTGCCACTCAAACTATCCTCCACATTTGAATGAAGGACATGGGGGAAGCTGAATACATGCTTGGTGTTAAGATACACTAAGATTGTTCTAGAAGACAATTGAGCTTGTCTCAAGAGACTTATATTAAGAGGATTATAGAATGATTTCATATGCATAATGCTAACCTAGTAGGCATACCCATGGATAAAAGTTGTGTTCTTGGCAAAGAAATGTGCTCGAAGATAGAGAAAGAAAAGAAGCGCATAGCTATGGGATGTTTGATGTACACTATGATGTGTACTTGACTAGATCTGCGCTTTGCAGTTGGGATGGTGAGTAAATATCAAAGTAATCCTAGACGCAAACATTAGGTAGCAGTTAAAAAGATACTTAGATATTTGAAATGAACAAGTGATCTCACTTTGTGCTACTATCGAGGTAGTTTAAGACTGATTAGATATAGTGATGCTGATGGATCAACGGATGGAGATGAATGCAAATCTACATCACGATATGTATTTCTACTATGTGGCCCTTAAATATCAAAGTAATCCTAGACCTAACCATTGGGCAACGGTCAAAAGGATACTTAGATATTTGAAATGAACAAGTGATCTCACTTTGTGCTGCTATAGAGGTAGTTTAAGATTGGTTCGATATAGTGATGCTGATAGATCAATGGATAGAGATGAATGCAAATCTATATTAGGATATGCATTCCTACTAAGAGGCCTCGCTAATAGTCTTCCATTTCTTTGTCCATCATAGAAGCAAATTATGTTGTTTGTACATTAGCAGTGCAAGAAGCTATTTGGTTAAGGAGATTTCTCTAAAGTCTATGCATTTAACTGCATGTTTATGATGCAGCTATTATCTATTGTGATAACACAGTTGCTTTGGCATATGCTAAGGACCTTAAGTACCATGGGAGGACAAAGCATATCGGCAGTAGATATCACTTTATTCGAGATAGTATTGCATAAGGATAAGTATTTCTCAAAGGTATTCTTATTAGTGATATGATTGCTGATCCATTTACCAAGCCTTTGTGTGGAGGTGTGTTTCAAAGGCTTGTTAGTAATATGGTGAATTTGTATGATTAGATTATTGGCTTGTATGAACATTTTTATTGATTAATAAAATTATGATGTTCTTTTTTCATTTTTTTGTAAGTGTAATAGGTCTTTGATATATGTGAATGTCACCAGGCCTTGATTGATCCACTCACACGAGCAATCACCCTGGCGCTCTGATAGCAAGCAAGATGAGACTTATAGATTATGTATGCATTGTTGAGATGTATATGAATGATCGCCTTTACGGTTTTGAAAAACAAAGAAGGTTAAAACATTAATTATAGTTGCCTTAGCTTGGAGGCTAAGATGAGATCATATCTAGTCAATTATGAAGTAAGCCCAACTTCATAATAACCTATTTGTAGTTGAACTAGAAAAATACTAGAAGGTATTTTAGAAATGACTGTTAGTGTTGTGCAGGTCAAGCTCTTGAATAGCGATTGGACTAAGGTTCGTATGATGTTAAGAGCATGACATGCCCAAAATTCATACTACACGTGCTATGTGACAACCTCTAAGGAGAGTGACTGAATAGGTCCTTGCTCTATTACTGTGTGAGCCTTTATTGTTTCTTGTACCCTTTGAAACTCTAGACCATGTCATGAAGTGTAAGCTTGATGAGTGATGATGCTAATTTAGCAAGCTTTCAATGGCAATGATTAATCTAATCTGTTGGAGCATGACTAAGAAAATTGTTAAGACCAAGCGAATTGCCATAAGGGGTCGTGGAAAAATTAAAGTTGGTAATACTTTCTATATCTCATATAGAAAGTATTCATGAGCATCGATACATAGTGGAAATAGTCAAGCATGCTCTACTTAATGCAAAAGGATAAGAGATGCTTGATTTAGTTTGAACATATAGTTTGGGATACTTAGCGAGTTTCGAGTTGCAAAGATATGTTAGTTTGGTGATAACTTAAATAACCCTCCTCACTTGGTTGCATGCTTTATTCCCTATATGAAATAAAGGATGTGAAAGATTATGAATTCGATGAAATTTAGTCAAATACATATGAGTGGGAGATGTTACAAACTTTGGACTCTTGACCCAATAGATATCCATATTTGAATAAAGATCTTATCTAAATCTAGAAGGAATCTTCATTCTTAATGGATTAGAACTCTTCTTTGTGAAGAGATAAAGATAGATAATAGTCATCCATATCTAGGAGGCTAACTCTTCCTTGTGTGGGATAGATATTATCTATATCTCTTTTCATACTCCTAGTTAGATTGAACTCTTGAAAGACTCGCCTATAAGTACGCCCTCCTCCCATGAGTTTTAGATATACAACTTAAGTATTCATTCATTTTCTAAGTCTTTCTTGGGGTATCACCAAATAGTCCCAAAGGCTTAAGATGTGGAAGCTTGTGGAAGCTTTGATAGCAACCCTTCGGGGCAAGAAGAAGAAATCAATTGAACACTATTTGAGTTTAAAGAACATGGAGTTTGTATGCATTCAAGGATTGTAGACGAGCCTGAAACCAAGAAGGTATTCATAAGTCTTTTGTTAGTCAAAAGTTAACACTAGACCACCCTATTTGATATCATGATTTATATGATTAATTGTAATTATATAGTTAAATCATGATTTTCCAACAATGCGAATCTATATGTGAATAACAACGCAAATTTGATATCATGATTCAATTTCATTTCAAAACATGGATCTAAATGTGAATAATAATGCAAATGTGAGCAAAGAGGTGTAACTAAATTCAAAATCAATTTGAAAATTTGCATTCTATAAAAATGCCACTCTTATCTTCAATTACCTTCAAAATCTCTTTCCTAAACACTTCTTAAATCAAGCTAATTTGTTCTTCATTAGTGACAACCCTTAACAATTAAATTGATAGCAGCAAAAATGACTCCTAAATAGCACAAAAATTGAGCAAAGGAGGGCCTAAAATAGCCCCTTAATCAGCATCCAAGGGGTAGCTAAAATCGACCCTTCCTTTGAGATTGATGAACTTCTTCAATCATCAAATTTTTTTTCCTCAAAGATAAATCCCGTGTTGTGTTTAAAGTTTATAGAAAAAGCAATTTTAGTGTGAAGCCTTTAAAATACATCCCTACATTGAATATCTACCTAATTTCTTCCTTAGGGTAGTTAATAAGAACTTAATATTTCAAGAATGAAACTTTGGTGGGGAGGGGGGAAGGAAAGTCAAAAGGAGAGGCGAGAATTTTTTGAGACAAAATGCAAGCCAAGGATGAAATAAGTGGACAGATATGGGGGGGAGGGGGAGGGGGAGATATTTTTTGGAAGTTATGGTAGTTGACTTCTAGCCTAACTGCATCGTAATTGCTTTCTAACTCCCGTCCATCAACTTCCTCAAATTGTAGCACTTGCCATGCTCTTACAATTTTCATGTCAAAAATGTCCCCCTCTAATTATCTTGACTCTTCAACTCAATAAGGGTTTGGATTAATTTAGATTTAGTCTTCAATTCTCAATTAAAGTCCAATTGTTTCTAATTAGAAACCGAGATTATTCATAAACTTAATTGAATTAATTGTCCACTAATTAAATCTCAATTAAAACTAGCTTATTTCAATTAAATAATTTTTTTTATTTCATTAGGTCCACTTAACTCTTTAAATTGACCAAACATTAAAATGATCTCTCAAGTGTAACATTAATTAGTCCAACCAAAGGCTAGGTTTGTCTCAATGGCCCAATTAAGTAAAGCTTCCTTCACTTAATTAAATTAAATTTCAAAAGAGTTATTAGATAGCTATTAATTAAACTCCTTTAATTCAAGAGTACATCTCCGCATGAATCAATGTTTAGCAACAATCCCATTAAGCCTTGTCAATGGATGAAGTAAATATTTGAATCATTCTGCTCAAACGTACCACACTAAATTATTCATAAATTAAAAAGAATAAAGAGTTGTGAGTTCACAGCTAATTAATTAATAAACCTAAGGGGCCACATATAAAAGCTAGACAAGTTTATATTATTTATAATATTAAATGATTGATATAAGTAATTATTTTGGACTTAATTTGGTTTAAAGAGTGATTTAATCCAACTAAATGAAAATTTTGATTTGAGATTATAAGATATGCTTGGCCTAGATATAGAATAATTAATTGGTTACACTAATTAATTCATTTTTGAGAATTAATTAAAGACTTGATCAATTTAAGGAATTACATTGATCTGATCAAATAAAAAGGGATATTTATCTAATTGGAGCCATGAGATGGACCTAGCCTTCAATTGAGAACTAATTAGTTAGACTAATTCATTTAACACTTGACAAATCAATTTTATGGCTAAAGAAACTTAAATTGATCAAATTAAATAAAATTTCATTTAATTGAGTTCATGAAATAGAGCTAGCCTTAATTGAGCACTAAATTGTAGGATCAAGCAATTTAATTAGGCTTGTCAATTAATTAAATTGATTAATTAGGATTAATTAAACTTTAATTGAGAAATAAAAACTAAAATTATTTTATAGATTTTAGGTCCAAACCCCTGGAAACTCAAGAACATGAAGTTTTGCACATGGAGTTGTAGGAGTATGACCAGGACCACAATTTAGGAGAATTGGTGAAGGGAAGTTACAAGAAGATGGTTGTCTAATTGGATTACCTTCTCTCCCATAGATGGTTGCCCACTACTTGCCATTCAAGGCTAGCATTTTGACTCTCTCTTATGCATCCTTTTCCCTTTCTCTAAGAGTTCTATTCTTGAAATATTAATTCTTCGCTAACTAGAATTAAGAGAAAATAAGTTAGCATCTAATGTGTGCATACATCTTAAAAGCACCACACTTGAGACATTTTCAAGGTAAAGCTTTTGAAATAACAAGTGATGACAATTGAAATAGTTCAATCAATCTTGAAGACACATAAAGGGACCAATTTTTTCTAGCCTTAGATGGCAATTAAAGGGTTGTTTTGGGCCTTTTTTTGCACAACATTTGCACTTATTTTGAAACTTTTTTCTGTTGGAAATTGGAGGGTCTATCCTTGGTGAAGAACAAGGAATTTGATTCAAAAGCGTGGAAGAAAAATTTCTTGAAGGTAAATGAAGAGACAAGCAATATTCTTGAAGAGTAAAGTTTTTCAACTTGATTTTCTATTAGTGTAGACTCATTTTTGCACATTCGCATTGTCACTCTTGTAAAGATTTGTGTCACAAAGAGTAATGGAATGATCGTATTTGATTTAATTATGTTCATCCATCAAAAGTTTTAACTTTTTCTATATTGACATCTCAAGACAACTTTGAAATGAATAGAAGGTAGGAGAAGAAAGGTAATAGTGAAAGCTAGAGCAACTAGATGTAGCTATGGAAGCAAAAATAAATAGAAAGATTTCTAGATCTCTCAAGAGGAGGAGGGAAAAGAAGAAAAAAAAAGGAATGGTGATGGCTAGAGCAACGAAATGGGGACAAGGTAGTGTTGATAGGAGGCATTTATGAACATGGCAATGATACTTCGTTAGTTGAAGGATTAATTATCACCCTTAAATCATCTTATCATTTGATAACTTAAGTCATGCCACCTTGTAAACCCTAAGTTAGCCTCTATAGATAGCCACAAGCTTGTTACTTTTGATTTTGCTCTAAATATTGTCTTTTAATTAAATTCCCAACAAGCTTTGCTCTACCTTTTATTGACTTGACTGTTGGAAGTTATTGTTGGGATCAGTACCCTTAACGAGCTTGAAGTTTCAAATTTAGTATTAGGTTTCTTAAAAACTAAAGAAAAGTTTATACTTGCTATGCTTGGTCCTTTTCAGCCAGAAGGTGAGATCATTTTGACTATCATCACAATTGTATCATCCATTGATTCTCATATCATATTCTAAACTAGCTTAATAGCACTAAAAGCTACATAAACCATAATACCTAAGGTATTAATATGACAAAAGACCTACAAATTGATCAACTTAAGTATAATTACTTTATAGAGAAGAATTCTGCTGGGGAAGATGTGCACTAGATTTACATGGTATGCTACTCCCAAAGAAGACTTCTCAACAATTGATTTGATGGACTTTGTAAGCTCAAGGAACCAAAAACAATAAAAATAACAAATGGAAAACCAATTGAATGGCACTTTTGAAAATGTCACAATCTTCTTCTTGATATATACAAGAATGTAATCCCGTTGTGTGTATGGATTGTCTCATTGAGCCCTTGTCTAGGTCATATACATGTCTTGTTCAACATAAGAAACCTTGAAATATACTTCTCAATTAAATTCTCTTTATCGTTATGACATTGACATCTTCACTTTCCACTGGCAAAAAAAGTCAATCAAGAACTCTATATAAAAATATATAAATATGTTTGGCTTTATCTATGGGGATAGAAGTCAAAACCAGAACCGTTAGCTCATACTACCTAATGATTAGCTTTAATACTATTTGTATTTGTATTACTTCTTTGGTAACTCAAGCCTATCTCTCTCACCTTTCTTCATCAAAGGATGTCATGCTTGATCGTAATACCATTGTCGATGTAGATTCAAATTTTATTTTGATTGAATTGCGTCTTGAAATAATTTAAATGGGTTTGATCAAATTTGAGGTGAACTTTTAATGGGATGTGGGTCCAAAATAAGTATAAACTTCAATATATTTTTAAAAAATTGATCTTCTATTTTTTTTCTATGTTTTTTAAAAATATGCATAATATGATTATTATCTTTTCAATTATGTACTTTAATTAAACAATATTATTTATATATCCCCTTTTGGGCATTGACCTATCCTTTCCTTAGGGGATCAACCTGTCTATTTTACCCACCAATATTCAGTTTCCCTGGAGTAGTAGAATGCCAATTGACAGACAAATTCTAAGGATAAGGGATCATATTAACTTTTTTCATACATCATTAGATCATATTTTTATTATAAATAGTTCTAATCTCTAGAATTTTAGTACGTTCAAATAAAAAATCCTCAAAAAATAAAAATTAAATTTGGAACTTATAGTAATTGTAAGAGCATTAGAAGCCTAATCTCACCATTTGGTAAGAGCTGAAATGAAGAAATGCCTACAAAAAGTGTTGGGGTGTACAAAATAAGCATTCCGATTTTACTCAAAAGTAAAATTAGTCTTGACTTCTTGAAGGCTGAGGCTGAGTTTCAAAATTTGGAGTATTGGAGATGATTACCGATAACTTCTGAGATGTCCAACTAGAGCAGCACCAAAAGAGTAAATCCATAAAAAGCTTTTATGTAGATTGAGGAAGTTCCTGGTATATAAAACTTTCAAGCATTTTTGCAGTTATCTCTTCCTTCACAAACAAACTATCTATGGGATGGAGTTACACTTTCAATGTCTTTGTAATTAAATAGAGAAACTAAAAATTCAATAATGAAATTCAATGGTAATGTTTGGATATGAATTATGTATTTTGGATATTATATTTTAGGAGGATAAAATGTAATGTACCTCCTATGTTAAGGAAAATTGACAAATTACCCTTCTATAAAAAATAAATGTTCAAAACACTACCCTATGTTTTCTAAAATCATGCAACACGCCCTTTTTTAGCACTGGTGTTCACCACACACTTGTCAATGCAACTGGGTATAGTTTTTCATGCTAGAAAAGTTTGTTTTACCCCTATATTCCCTAATAAATGAAATATTCCTTCCCCCAAGCATGACAAACCCAAATTTCCAATTTTTTGTTTCCAATCTAAATTTTTATCTACAATGGTGTCTTTTGCCTCCAATAGTGCAAGGAATAGATTTAGATTGAGCAAGTCTGCACTTGACTTGAGGTATGCAAGGCCCCTAGTATGTAGATACCTAATAGATGCTGCTCTTTGAGTTGTTTTGAATGAGAGGAAAAGCTCATTTGGTAAGCTTTACTACTGTTGTTCTCTTTAATAGTGTAATTTCTTCGAATGGTGTATGCCAATCAAAGCAACATGGTCTCCAAGTGATCTTGCAGTTACATATCAATAGGAGTGTGGTGGTGATCTATGTTATGGTGGTGAGGAAATTGATTTGGCAGATAAATAAGTAGTTTCTAAGATGTCACGTCTAGTTGTTTGTAGGAAAGATGACAATTTTGTAAATGTTGTCCATGTCTATTAGATCTTAATTGCTATTTTGTAGACAATTTTGGTGGTTGTAGTGGTTATGAATTGAGGAATTGTCATTTGTAAAAATTACTAATGTTGTTTATGTTATAAATGGAAGCTTTAGTTCTCTCATTGATGAGGAATTGTCATTTATAAAAATTACTAATGCTGTTTATGTTATAAATGAAAGCTTTAGTTCTTGCATTTATGTCTTGTTCATTGTCTAGAATAAAAGAGGTATATTGCTATTTTATAACTGAGTTATGCAATCATAGGGAGATAAATTGCTAATTTCAAAAAAAAAATGAAGCATTTATTTTTCATATTAAGACATCCAGCCAAAAAGCAATATCCAACCAATTACCTCATCCAACTAAAAAACAACATCCAACCAATTTAGTTCACAATCACAATTGATTCAACAAGAATAAACCAATAAAATCAAAGATATGATGACAAAAAAAAAAAAAAAAGTGCCAATTGGTCAAAAGAAGACAAGTGACAATATTTTGATAAGAACAAGTCACAATCTTCAATAAAGTGCTCCAACCACTCAACATAGGAAATAAATACATCTAATGTATTCAACATATTATAAATCCTACACAAGTCAAAAAATGCTTCTTTTTCCCTCAAATGACATGCCTATAGCCACATATCTACAAAACATATAATTGTTTCCAAAATATAAAAACCATACCCCTAGCTGTCCAAAACAACAATGTAACATCTAAAGCTACTGTGCTCTCCTCTGAACTACTCTTTTCTTGATATTTTGCAAGACCTTACTCTCTGTTTGCTTCTTTTTTCTCTTGGTTGCTTTAGGATCATTTGCAAGCACAGCAGAAGATTGAATTGGTCTAGATAGAGTAGCTAATTCAATTGTTTGTGCAAGTACTCCAATTGATGCATGATTTATTTGAGGTGCAATAGATGCAAAGGAATTATGAGAGACTCCTTGAATTTTTACAACAGATGCCCTTCTTCCTTTGCCTCTTCCCTTGAGTAATGCTACATTTCTGGGGCTTTGGTAAGTTCTACCTTTACCTCCATGAGTACCTTATTTCTACATAAAAGAAAAAATGAGGTATAGCTAAATCAAATATCAAAAGAGTAACAATACTCTACAATTTGGTAGTTAGGTATTGCTTTCAATGCTATAGGGGCCTTTTTGCATGATTATATGTGATATTATATATCATATAGGGCTATTTTTCCTATTTGAAATAAACTTTATCAAAAGAACCAACAACACAACTACTGCACTACTAGTAAGTAGTAAACAAAAAAATACTGTGAGATGAAGAAAGACCAATTGAAACTTAATATTTCAAAGATCTAAAAACACAACACTATTTCTTACTCTTCTTGAAGGCTATGCCGGTAGATCCATAGTGCTTCTCTGAGTGGGATTATCGTGGCTAACTGGAGGAACTTAAGAATCTTGATTATTCAACTCTGAAGGAGCTACAACATATAGGGTATCAACAACCTACAAGATGCATACAACAATATCAAGAAAGTTTATCAAACATACATATATGCAATTATAAGTTTATGATCTAAAATGTTAACCTTGTAATGTTTGGACTTAGGATAAGTGGGGTTCTTGCATGAAACTTTATTATGACCTTTTTGTAGATAATTTTTGCATGTATGCGTATGCCCCTTTCTTGTTGATATAGTCTTATGCAATTCATGAAGACGTTTTCTTCTTTCCTTTCTTAGTCTCCCAACATTTTGTTTGATTTTAGGTAGCTTTAGAGGTGCAAAATTTGTCTTAATATAGTCCTTTAGCCCAGGATCTTCATGGATCATATGGTCATACACCTTCAAGTATGTCACTATTCTCCACTAGGATAGTTGCCATCACAATAGGCACCATATTATCATTAGCAACATTTCCTATAGCTACCTGAAGTTGTCCTCCTTATGCAATCTTCAAGAAATATCCATCAAAACCTATTATAAGTCTAAAATCTTCAAATGACTTTTTCATGGCATAAAGTGAGAAATAAATTCTCCCAAAAATAGGAGACTCATTATTTTCAACCTTCTTCAATAAAAGTTTGCTTCCAGGACTCATCTCTCTAACTGTGGCACAATAATCCCAAAGTTTTCCATATTGTTGGCCACTACTCAGCTGATCTTTTGCAAGGCATGTCTTTTAGCTCTAATCTTTTTCCATGTACTAACATTAAGATTCACCTTCCTCTAGATAATATTTTTCAACTTTTCAACTGAAACTTTAGGGTTGTCCTTGATAATATGCTTTACTCTTTTGGCCAAATATCTTACATTTGCAAGGCTATTTTGATCAACTCTTGGACAAGTGTGTGTTTCTTTGATAGTTTTGACCTAAAACGTTCCACTTTGCTAGATTGAAAAGGCATAAAACCTCTAACTACAACTCTCATTCTTATATTTAGCTATTATTCTGGTTTTTTCATTTCTGATCTAATCAAACTCAAACCCTTTCCTCATAGCCCCATCCCTCAAGGCTTCTATAAAGACCTATGCATTACTGAATTTCATCCCTACTACCATCTTGAAGCGGTTCATATCTTAACCTTCTTTGAAATATGGATGCTTTGGATCTTTATCATCTGTTCGACTTAAATTTCTCAATTCATCTTTTATCCCAAGGTCGCTACACCAATCTAAGTGCTCTATATGCTGAGCTCTCTGTGGCTTCTTGCTCTTCTTTTTCTTTGCCTTCGTGACCTTTTTCAACTTATTCATCAGCTTTCTTCTAGTGACGTTCCTCTCCAAGAATGTATCATCATTACTAGAACCCTTCAAATCCTCAAGTACAAAGCTTGGTGTATTTGAGTTAATCTTAATGTCACTCTTTGACTTATTTAGCTCATAATTCTAATCTTCTGAATTTGATACACTAGCAAATTCAACTCTGTCATCTTCAGGTTGAAGATCTGCATCTATATCTTTTTCTAGACCATGACATGAGAAAAGCCTTCAACTCTGACCTCATTAGGTTGTAAATAAAAATCAAAATCTTCACCAAAATTAAAGTCCTACCCAACCATAAAGTTTTATGAATCATGATGTTCTTCAGTAGAAGCATGATTTTCTTCTTGTTGTGCATGTTCATTTTCTCCTTGTTAGTAGTAGCAGGTTGTTGTGAAGGTATATCAATTTGCTGTCCTTGTTCAGTTACATGTTCTTCTTCTTATGCATCAGGTAAAACATCTTCAAGAGGATCATGATGCTTTCTTGTTCTGTAGGAACATCTTTCCCATGTTCAGCAATAGCCGATTGTTCTGAAGGTACATTAGTTTGCTATCCTTGTTTAGTTATATCAAAATGAACACCAGTTGCTTTAGTCAAATCAGGTGCATCAAGTTGTTCTTCTTGCACATAAGCTTGTTGTTGTTCATAAAGTACTTCATCTTCTACCTCTTCTAGCTAAGGTGATTATGTACCCAAACTCTCAAATTGCTTCTCTTTTTATTGTGTCTCCTCATTTATAGAATTGGCTCCTCCAACATTTTGATCAACTTCCATGTAGTTGCTTTTCTAAAGTTCTTCCAAGCTTAAGATATCCCCATGCTCATCTATAACTTAGATTGGATCTATTACCTTCTCCACATATATCTGTTTAGGTATATCTACTGCTCTATAATGGTGCAAAAGGTCAGTTATGTTGTAATCAGTAACCTTACTATTAATGTGCTTGAATCCAAGTTTAGATAAAAGGCCAGATGTTTTATAATAGAAGTTAACTATCCCTTTCTTCCCCCCATGTCTTACACATATGTCCCATATAAGATCCAAGTTCAAATAGTCCAAGTTTAACTTTATTATGAGAATCAATATCCCTCTTCTATACATTAATTTGGTGTTCTCACAAATTCACCCCCAGTCCAAGATTCTAAATCATGATACTCAACCATCTGCATACAAAAATGAGGAAAATAATCAACTATCTGCATAAGAGTAAGAAAACCATTCCATTGAAAACCTTGGAACCTATAAATGAAAATATTTACTAAAAGTATCAAACTAATTGGTTATAGTGAATTAACTAATTTAGGAATAACATGCACTGCGTGAAATAGTAAAATAATCAAAGTAAGCAAAGTACAATTCAATTAAATAATCTAGGATAAGTGTATTGTCAAATATTGTTGTAAACAAAGTAAACATAGTGTTTCATATCTTTCTTATGTTCTGTCTTATTAGGACCATTAAGATAACATATTTTTGTACGAACCCTACATTAACAAGTCCAGACAAATGGGTACTGAAGTTTTGACTCTACATTAACAACACTCCAACAACATCATTCGTACCCTAAAAAGGCAAAAGTTGGGCCACAAAAAGCACACAAATGAATAGTCCAACAATAACAACATTTAAATAGCATATACTAAGCACAAAACTCCTTCAAGCTAACATAGTCAAAAAATGGGGCCTTACAGCATACTGGACAATTGTACATAAAAACCACACAAATGAACAAGAAAAATGTTTATCTCAAATGTATAGAATAGAACTCAAAAACAAACATAAAATAAAATTAGTTTACATACCCTGCATATGACTAAATCCTCAACTCTAAGGCCTTCAAACCACTCTTCGAAAGAGTCTAGACCTCCAATTTTGACAAAATCAACTTGCAATCGTAGTAAATGTTTCAATTTCACAAGCAATTTATGAATATCCAAGCCACGATTCTTGATTTTAAGATTCAATATTTTCGCTCTCGCGAGAGTGTTCAAATTTGGTCTGAAAAATGAGCTTCAAACTCTTTATATTTATTTGAGGGTAGTTCTATCCATTCAGAATACAAATCATTGACAATCCCTCAAAACAGGCTGCAGGAGGCGGTGAGCATAATTTTTTAAAACAAAGGGAGATAGATTGAACTTTTATTTTTTACGAGGTTAAATGCGTATTTCTTAAAACACAGGGGGGTAAATTAGCCCTATTTTGGGATAATGAGTTTTGGAAATAGGGTTGAAAAATGTTAAATTTGTATTAGGGAATGTGAGGCATGTTTATTTATACTTTGAGAATAGTAAAAAAAATTATTTTGGGAAATTTTGTTATATTTATTTATTTTTTGAAATGAGAATTTCTATTGCAGCAGTCAAATCAATGCATTTTATTGAATTTTTGAAGTGAAAATAAAATTGAATAATATTTTTTATTGTAAAAATAATAATAATAAAATATATAATATGTATATATGATGATTGGATATGATTTTTAATTATAAAAATAATGATAAAATATTATAATATGTATATGTATATATATGAGATTTTTGGTATTAAATTAATTGATTTGAAGGGATATTTTGGAATTAATAATGATTGTTCTGATAAAAAAGTAAATTATATATTCGTTTACATTTTGCCAAAACAATTTTTTATGATAAACAAAAAATTTTTTTTTGACGAAATATAACCAAATATAGCCAATGCTTTTGTTATTTATAATATACAACAAAATATTTTTTGACAAAATATAACCAAAATAGCCAATGCTTTTGTTATTTATAATATAATGTATGCGTTTTATTGAGTGTAAATTCACCCGATGTCCGGCGGGGCCAACCCCACCTTTAACAATTAACGATTAAATGAAAACATAAAAAAGCATATAACTTTGCTTTCACCCGCTGTGGCGGTTTGGCCGCTTCGACGGGTCGCCCCCCACCTGTACTTTTGAGGATGCCAAATCAAAGAGCCGGGCCCCACTCTCTTATTGTGCCAACCGCCAAATTTTAGCGCCTGCAAAAAAAATTTAATTATGTGAAAAGAAATGCCAACAAAATACCGTAACTCAAATGATCTATAAATGAAGACTATTGGTATTGGGGTTAGTTTGCGGTGGGCGGTGGGCGGTGGGCGGCGTGCGGAAATGGGGGCACTCAAACGAGAGAAGAAAGTAATGCAACAGAAAATACTCTCTTTCTCTTTTTGTTCCGAGTTTTTAAATTTGAAAATGTTTCTAATCTAAATCGTAGTTGCTAAATTGGGTCAAATTTTAGTTAATGATTCAGTCTGCATTCATATTTAAATGAAATTATACTTTTTATTGGATCAAAACTCTTTTTTGTAAGATAAATCTATATTACTATGCACTAGCATATGCATGATGTCATGTACCGAAAATAATATTATTAGTGAAATAATTTATTTTATAATAATATTTATTCTACTTCACATAATTAAAAAATGAATCGTAATTATTGGTTATATTTAAAGAAAGAAAATTTATTATTAATTAAATAAAATAATATGAATATTTCAATTGAAAATATTACGTTTCAAGATATTTTGTACTCAAATAAGTTGAAGAATAATAAGAATTGTTAATTCTAATTTTATATATTATACATAAATTTTTAAAGGATAAAATTTTAGAAAACAAATGAAAGAATTGAACAAATAAAAATAGAAAAGAACATTTTACTCGATACACTTTTTAAATTAAATATATATACACACATAGTTTGATATGATAAATAAGTAAATATTTTTTTAAGATATAAAACCTTGTTGGTATGATTTGTTAATAAAGTAGAAACTACAATTATAATCTTCATGACATTTGATATTTTAAAATATCAAGTGTTTGTCAATAGAGTAAAATATAACTCTCTGTACTTCGTTTATGAAAGTAATTTACGTTATGTTACTATTTGAACACTAATTAATAAGTAGTTTGTAATATTTGATGTTTTATAAACTATAATATTTTTCTATATTTCATAAAATTTTTACAAATAAAATTTATTTATTTTTAGTTATATATAGAGTTATTTTTGTTAATTTTGAACTTATCAGATAACATTTACTACAAAAATAGCCATATAATAAGTAAATTTTCAATTTTCAATTCAAAATAAATTATCGATCTGTCATAAATTAAGTTTCTTTTATAAGTATAAAATGTACAAATAATTTACTAGATTCTTACTTTCATTGTAAAAATATTCTTCTATGAATTCTTCTATAAGCAAAACTATAAAACAAATGCACATGACGTAAATATAAAATTGTGTAACTAAATACACTGAAAAATGTAAAGATTAATATCATTTTGATAGTCAAGTGATCGTTTCAAGCTTTTGAAATTTCATCTATATCAACCATATATTTCCCTAATAAAAAAATTACTTCAAATAATTGAAAATGAGATCCCTATTATTATATTGCTAAAATACTAAAATAATTTTTTTATATTTGAAATAATTTCTTCAAATTAAATTATTTGTGATATTATAATTTGGTTCTATCCAAAAAAAATTACATATCTAAAATATTATTATAAAAATAATTGAATTCTAAAATAAAGAATAGTGGCACAAAAAATATATAAATAAAATATAAAAAAAAATTGAAATAATAAAGTTTACATATAAAACAAATGAAAGATTTTTGTATTAATCTTGTGACTAATAAAATTTGTAGGATAGAATTTACAAAGAGTAACATAATATAGTGCTTATAGTGCATTTTTTAAATTTTAAAGTCATTTCATAAGATAAAAATATAATTATGTACATATCTAAATAATTTTATGAGAAAAAAATCTTCATTGTGACTTTGGTATAGATAAGTTGTTTGAATTAAAATAAAAATAAAAAATACATAAACAATCAATGAAAATTTTTTAATTTAATTTAAAACTCAGAATTTTAAGAAATCATCATTTACCAAAATTGTGCAATTAAATAAATATAAAATTGTGATATATAATAGTATAGGTATCAATTAATTGTTATATACATCAAGTATAATTAAGTAATTCCACATAAAAAATCACGCTTAAGTAATTGAAATATTATTTGTTTAATAAATCTCATTAAGTAAATCCCATATAAAGACATTATTTTTCCTTCGTTCATTTGATAGAAAAATTGAATTGATATATTTTAAATAGTCATACTACTATGAGAACAATATTCAACTATAAAACACACACAAATAATTCTTTATCTAGAGAAATAAAAAATTGTAGTAAAAGAATAGTAATGTAACGCTCCAACCATAAAATGTAAATGTAAAGAGAAAAAATAAAATTTAAGTCATAAATTTATAATTAAGATTTAAAGGAATTTGGCTAACTAAAATATTTAGGGAAGACAAAATAATAAGAAAATGGGTTAGGCCTTAGTTAAATAAAATTTAAAACAAACAAGGGATCTAGTGGGTATTATAGAACTTAGAGGGCTAGAAAATTAATTAAACTAGGCCTGATTGCCAAGATTTTAAAAGTCGAGGGGGCTAATGTGTAACAAATGAAAATTGGAGAACTTAATTAGAACTCAGGGGCCAAATTGTAAGGCAACTAAGAGTTGGAGGATTGCATTGAAAGCAGTGAAATACCTTGGGCCCAATTGTAATTAGGCAAAAGATAGTTTATATATATAGGTGAAGGACTAAATTTTGTCTAATTCTCAAAAACATACCAAACCATCTCAAGCTCCATTTTTCCTCATTTCACCTCAAAATTGAAATCTAATTCAATAAAAAAACCTTCCTTACCTCACAGTGATCACACCCATACGAAAAACTTGCAAAAACAACCAAAGAAAATAGGATAAATAGGTCGTTGGTTGTGAAGGTGGATAGTGGTGATGGGTTGTTGGGTTTTGGTAGCTGAAACTTGGAATTGGTAGAGGGGTTATGTTAGGCTTGATGTGCGGAATGTATTTGTAGGTTCAATTTGAAGTAGAGGTGTAAATGAGATGATACGATTCATGAACAATTCAAGCCCATTAATTAAACAAGCCAAGCCAAGTCAAGCTCAATAATATTCAGCCCAAAAAGTTCATGAGCCTAAACAAGCATTTTTTTATATTTTGTAGATATAGTTACATATAATAAAGTCCATAAAGATAAGTAAATAATAATAATAATAATAATAATATTAATAATAATAATAATAATATTTTGTTTGTTATTTTGAAGAAAATAACAAAATTTTTTGAAAAATTTTTAATTATAGATTTTATTTTGAGTTTAGATGAGCTTGATCTAATCTAAACCTATACGAGCTCAAGTTCATTTGAATTTGTATGAATCAAATTTTTCTGCTAACTTGTGACAAGCCGAGCCTTTATCCATTCAATGAGCCGAGCTTAAGCTTGCTATATTTGAGCTCAGCTCGACTTGTTTATACCCCTAATTTGAAGCTTGGTCGCTGGAGGAGGGAAAATCAACGACTAGAACGGGGTGATACCGTGCGGTGGTGCGAAGGTGGTGCTGAATTTAAATCACCGGTGAGGAGAACTAGAAAGGGCAAATTGACATAGGGGTTTTGTTGGACTTATCGAGGTGGGTTAGTTTAAGTTCTAGTGGCGCTCTAGTGACCTAGGTACAGTAGCTTAGAAATTCCATATTGAACGCAACCGAACTAAAATTGAACCATAAATTAAACTTGAACTTAGTCCAATTGGGTAAATTTTGATTTAATCGATTGATTTGCCTTAAATTTGATTGGATTAAAGCTTAAACTAATTTGGGATTTGGAATGGACCTTGATTTAGATAGAATAATCCTATCAGTAAGACTTTAATATTATAAGATTTTAATTATAAATTCAAGTATTGGCTTTGAATTGGTACGGACTTAGTTAAAATAGTTGAACTAAATTGGTAGCATTGAAACTGTTAAAGTTATAAACTTAAGATAATAATTAATTTAGAAACTTAATTAGTTAAGTTGAATGAATCAACTAACCTAATGTCGGGAGCTATAGTAACATTAATCACAACCCACTAAATGGTAGTAGCATCCTTGTTTGGCCACCGCGTATAAAATATAAAATAAAGAAACAATGATAAAATACTATACGCAATATAAATTAATGTAAGGAATGTAATTCTATTAGAACTAATCCTCTTATAGAACATTTTAAATGAAAATAAGTGATGCGGACACTGACATTATACGTGCATAGAAGGTGGTCATCACATACGAGTTATTAGGTGAGTTTGTACTAGATTTTTTTGTTGGGAAACGAATATATTTATTTGTTATTATATCATTGCTATTTGGTCCAATTATGTTGAGGTTCTATAGTTTTTATCTATTTGTTCTATGTTGTTTCTCAACTTTTGTGTTGGATTTGACAATCTATTTGAGTTGTTATGCTTGCTTGTAATTTTTGAGTCATTATTGATCAAACTTGATATGAATTCTTATCTTATTTATATATATTAGTAATTTATCACTATTGTTCAATCCTACCTTTGTTGAAAATACTCATTCGCTTATGCCATATTGACCCTTGATTCTTGTAATACCTTGGACCATCTATTTGGTCTCCTCTTCAATAATTCTTGGACCATACCTAATTGAACTTCTTACTTGTCTAAGATTGTTAAATTCTGAAACCAAATATCATGATTACATGAGTTTTGATAAAAAAAAAAAACACTATTTGTGAAACTTTACCACACAATGCCCTTTTACATTATTTGTAACTCCTGGTTGATTATGATATATGTTATTTTACCTAAAATTAGCAATTGTGTTGGAAAACAGAAAATGAATTTTGAAATGAATTTCTTATTATCACCATGATTGTTATCTAGATTGAGCTTGATGTTGACTATCATGGTGAAATAATATATAAATGAAATATTGTTGGATATTTATAACTATACTGATTACTAGATACCCTTAAGGGTAGGCCTTGGGATTGACTTTGATAGATGGACAGTGCAAAATAGACCAATGGCAACTGATCTCCAATTGATACCTTTCTGAGTACATCTAACTTCATAGTCAATTGGAAATAACTGGCTATGAAAGAATGAAGTATACAGCTAGCCATGTCTACTATTTAGCTAACTGTCTGAGCTGATCACTAGAAAATGGAGGGACAAGGATTCATGTATTTGCAAAAGTGGAGGGACAAGGTAGGGGAACCACCAACAGTAAGTTTTGTTAAACTATTACTAATTTATTAATAGTAGTGTGCTTATTCTATGTTCATTTAGTATTTATGAAATTTTCACCACTCTATGTATTTGTGTTAGCCCTTCATTAACTACTTACTAAGTCATTTAGACTTCTACTTCTGTATTATTTCTTCTTGTTCTTTTCCTAGATAAGGACTTAGATAAGCCACTTGGAAGTTGTTCCCAGCAAAACATATTATATTTACTTTTGCTTGATGTAAATAAATAGAGTTGGAAACTTTTGAGGCTTTCTTGTATTGTAGCGTGTTTGAAAGCATTCTTTTCAGATGTAATAGTCTTGTACAGGTGTGAAACGTTAATAGCCAATGCTTATAAAAAACTCTTTTCCTCCAGTGTACTTAGGTTTTTCTGAGTGAATTGAGACACTTAACTAATAATAATAGCATTTTAGCTGGAGACACTCATCTCTATTATTGGGTGCCACCAATGTGGTATCAAAGCCTAAGTTTAGGAGGATCTAGGCAACTTGGGAAAAATAACCCTTGGAAAGGGAATTGGTGAGTGTAGTAAGGGTTAAGCTCAACTTTGGAATCTTATTATGATATGAATACCTTGAGCCTTACATGTTTGTAAATATTGTTGTAGGTTGCGTGATATATTCCATTGTATTTATACTTGAAAGTGATAGTGAATATAACAAAGGCATGGTATTTATTTGAGAAAATACTAATAGAATAACAATTGTTTGTTTGTAGAATGGCCAAGGAACATAGAAAAGGTAAAGAACCTTTGGGAGTTGATGGAGAAGAATAGAAAGATAATAAACTTAGTGAAAAAGAGTTGAGGCTTCTCGAGCTATGCGTACACCAAGGGAGACATATCTTTAAATTAATGTGGGAATTAGTGCATCAAAATGTTGAGCTTCTTCAAAGAAAGAGAATAATAGTGATGTGAGAAAATTAACTTTACAGACTCATAGGAAAGAGAGAAAAAAGAAAAATAAAGATAATAGGAGACAAATTAGAAAGGTTACAACTAATGAAACGATATGTGGAGGACTTGTGAGGACATTTTGAATAGATTCACAAGAGAATAATAGAACAACTTGGAGTAGGTGATGGTGATTCTTGGAAGTATGCTAGACCAACTAATAAACATCCTTGGAAATGCCGTGGTAGAGGCCATCGAGACCACAACCACGTCAAGAAGTGAGAAAAGGTAATATAGTACAAGTAGAAGAATGACGAGAAGAGAAAGAGAATAAAGAAGAAGAAGATGATCTAGAAGAAGAAGAAGCTCCAAAGAAAAAATAGGAAAATCTATAGCATAAACAGAAAGACAATGAGAAAGAAGAGAAAGGAAATGTAGAAATAAATATTGATCAGGGTAACGAGAATGCATAGTCCACTATTATAGATATCGAGGATTGAGGGTAGGAGTGCCTATGTAAATTTGCATATAATAGTATTACTATAAAAATAGTTCCATAGATAATAGATCTAGAGTATGTTAAACTAGTAACTGCCTTACACCTAGTCAATTTTGCGCACTACAGACTAGGTAAATAGTTAGCTTAGCCAATCTTATTTCTAAATCGAGATGTAAATAAACCCGCTAAAGCTAGCTAGGCCTTAAATAAAACTTTATTTTGAATCTAATTACTTAAATGTGCTTCCTTATACAAGCATTATTGTTGAAAAAAGTGGGGGAGGAAAAAGAAAAAAGGAAAAAAGAAAAGAAAAGGGTAATGCATGATAAATAAATTTTTTTATTCTCTTGTGAATTTGAAAAGCAAATAATGCTACACAACCTTAAGAAGCATTTGAATTTCAAGATGCCTTCACATAATGAGTCCAAAGCTCATTCTTTGGCTTCTCAAGTCGCAGAGGATGGACCCCTAGTTAGATGGATGAGTACCCAAAATGATCAAGAGAGAAATGCTTTGGATTAGTAACAGCCATGATAAAAGGAAAAGATAGATTAGAATCCGCCTACTAACCCACTCAAGTAGCAGCAACTGGCAGAACAAATGTATAAGATATGGCAACAACTTATGTAGTTCTACCAGTAGCAAGGTTAAACCACTCAAAGCAAAGATAATGAAAAAGAGACAGAAGATCCAACTTTGGAATGATTTCTCGACTTCCACCCCTTAAAATTTATAGGTGAGCCCAATGATCAGAAGGCAGAAGTATGGATTGAGGGAATTGAAAAGATTTTTTGAGCATTATATTATTCTGAAGTAAAAAAGGTCAAACATGGCACTTTTTTTCTAGCAGAGACTGCTCATCATTGGTGGAGAATGATGAAGTAACAATGGGAACGAGAAGGAGTTCCCTAAACTAGGGAAAACTTCACTCGAGAGTTCAAGAATGAATTTGTGCCACAAATAGTGAAGAATACTTGAGAATGAGATTTTATGGATCTAATTCAAGGGCAGATGTCAGTAGGACAATATGAGGCTAAATTTAGCAAGTTAATTTAGTACGTGCCTCATGTACTTGATGAAGAGGTATGAAAGACTAGAAAATTTATCAAAGGACTCTAGCTTGAGATTCAATGAGCACTTATCTACTGTGACTTGCTAAACTATGATAAAGTAGTAGATAAAGCTTTATAAGTGGAATCATAATCTAAGGAGATTTATAAAACTAAAAAACGTACTAGGTGAGAAAAAGCTATTGGGTTTCATACTCCCGATGCTGGCAGAGATAATTTTAGGGAGAAACAGAGAATGACTCAAATAGGGATGTTAAGACTTCACCCCTATCAAACCAAAAAAATACTGTATCTTATACCCGGAGCACTTAAAAGTAATTGCAAGTCACAAAGAGTCAAATTGCAAAAAGAAACAAAGAAGATGTATGCATTATGGTAGTGATCAACATATGGTTAGATTATCCTCTCTCCAACTACATGTCTACTAAAGCTAGAGAAAGTAAAGGTAAGTAGGTTGTGGGCTCCAATGAAAAATCAAAAGTCTAAGCTCGTGTGTATGCTCTCATTGGTGAAGATAGGCCTAACACATGCCATAAGGTAGTGGTGTAGTTTCTATGTACAATATTGTTGGTAAAACTCTTTATGACGTTAATGCTACTCATTCCTTTATATCTACACATTTTGTACCTAAATTGGTACTACATCCGAAAAACATGCTATGTTGATTAGAAATATAAATACCTATAAGCATGAGAATGATAATTGATATTATGTATAAAGTATGTCCAATTAAAACTAGGGATAGGGAATATATGGTTGATCTTTTAGAAATGCTAATTTAGAAATATGATTTGATTTTAGGAATGGACTAGTTATATCGCTGCTAAGCACAAATAAATTGTTACACTAAACAAATTAGTCTTGGGGAAGCAACACCAATCCCAACATGCCAGTCTAAGATAACTCTATTCTACTCTACTCGTACCACTTATATTAGGTATAGAGGTGAAACAAATCTTAAAGGAAGGGGGTAAAGGGTTTTTGGCTTATCTTATAAATAAGCTTCAGGATTAAGCGGAGCTAAAAGAAGTGATAGTGAATTCCTCGATGTGTTTCCAGAAGACAAAGTTTGCCATTCATGTGCTTGTTAAGGTAGATACATACTGAAAAGACTCTATATCGAATGGCACCTATAGAGTTAAAAAATTTAAAGAATTAATTGCATGAGTTATTGGAAAAGAAACTCATATAACCCATCACCTCACCTTAGGGAGCACCAATGCTATTTGTTAAAAAAAAAAGCTGAAACACTCAAGATGCATATAGACTGTTGAGAGTTAAATAGAGTTATAGTTAAAAATAAGTATCCCTTACCCTATATAGAAAAACTGTTCGGCTTATTATAGGGACATTCAATTTTCTCAAAGTTAGACTTAAGACAAGGCTATTACCAGGTGAGGATTCAAGAAAAAGATATACCAAAAATGGCTTTTAGATTTTGTTACAGCTAATACGAATTCGTTGTGATGTCACTGGATTGACCAATGTTCCCACAACATTGATGGTTATGATGATCTAATCTTCCATCCCTACTTAGATCAATTCATGGAGATTTTCATCGATGATATCTTAATGCACTCTCAAACGGAAGAAGAACATGCAACTCATCTATGCCTATTTTTTTAGACTTTTTGAAGACATAAGTTGTGTGCTAAGTTTAGCAAGTGTAAATTTTGGTTATAATATGTAACCTTTTTAAGATACATCATATCTAAAGATGGAATAGAAATCAATCCTACAAAAGTAGAGATGATAATCAACTGGAAGCAGCCAAAAAATGTGACAGAAGTACAAAGCTTTTTAGGACTTGCTGAGTCCTATCATAGGTTTGTACAAGATTTCTCCAAGATTGCAAATCTACTGACTAAACTCACTCAAAAAGATCAGCATTTCATTGGAATGAGGAGTATGTGTAGAGCTTTTAAAAGTTAAAAAGGTGATTGACATCAGCGCTAGTTTTAGCTCTTCCTGAAGGATTAAAAGGATTTGTTGTATATATTAGCGCATTAAAAGAAAGACTCTAATGTGTGCTAATGCAAAGAGGGTGAGTGACTGCGTACACCTCAAGAAAACTCAAGATACACAAATGAAATTACCCCATTCACGATCTAGAGTTGGTAGCAATCATTTTTACCTTAGTTAAATGGGAACATTACCTCTACAAGGTGATTTTTTATGTTTATACAAACTCAGAAGCTTGAAATATTTATGCTCCCAGAATTGTTAAATATGTGGTAACAACGATAGATGGAATTCCTCGAGGACTATGATTGTACTGTCATCTATAATTCAAGAAAAGCCAATGTGGTTGACAATGGTATCAATTGTTTGGAAGTAAACTAGGCTATGATCTAATCTAATCGACCATATATGAGGTTGAGAAAGGGGCTTAACGATATAGTCTTGTTGTGTATTACAACTAATAACACATGTCAGGCTAGCTAAGGTTCCATTGGCTAAGGAATTCCAACGCTCAAATCAGTATTTAATCTACTAAAAGGTAGCATAGTAGAGTGAGGGCTTTAAGTAATAGTGGGCATACCAAGATGAAGGAGGTAGTGGGGTATTTATAGCCTTTCTAGAAAGGCTAATATGTCTATGATGCCTTTGTACATACTCAAAGGCCATATCTTCATTTGAGGCTTTTAAGTCTTTTCCATTTTACATACTATTTCAGGTGGGGTCACTTCCAGCCTTATAACATACTGTGGTATAAATGAGGCATGCACTACACTGATGCTGCAAACAAGTGGTATTAAAAGCAGCACGCAGCATCAATGTGAAGGTAGCAACCTATCAGAACATTCAATATAGTAGAGGTGAACATGTACGTTTGACCTCCTAAGGTAGAGATACATACTTTTCTGTGAGTCTATTGTTTAGGCTCCCATCCACATGATAAAATATATTAGATTCAAATATCTCCCTAGTTGAGTATAGAATGTAACATTATTGCTCTGATTAACCATACTTCAATCGATGGGACAAGATATTAATACTTATGCTGGTGAAAAAGGCTAGTGAGGTTGGTTTTAGTTGAGCGGCAATGGGCTAGGCTTGATGGCCCAATTGAGTTACCCCACATCATATCTTTTGCTTGGTTGAGTGGTATTGCACTGGGTTTGTTAGGTTATCCTATATCATGAGTCCTCCTACTCTCAAATCTTGATTGAGAGTATCAATGAGAAGAAATGGTAAGTTGCTGACTTAAGGGAACTGGAATTAACTCAATGTGGCATTAAATGCTTTGATCAAGTTTAGATTTCAAATATTAACTAGGGTTTCAGTATATTGAACGCAACTATTAACTTAGGCAATGCGAAAAGACAATTAGTGGATAAATAATAATGACCAAGTAGTCAGTCAGATTAGCTGATTGGCTTGCCTGCGAACTAAAGCCTATAAATAAACACGATGAAAGTTGTTATTTTCACTTTTACAGCAATCTTGAGAGATCGAGCTTGAGATTTTATTGCTTTTTTTGCTAGTCAAACTTGCATTAATCTCCTTAACTGTAAGCTTTTTACAATCTTAGCAAGTCAAATTTTTCCTTATTTCAACCTTATATCTTTTCATAAGTACGTTGAGAGTGTTTGGTTAAGAGAATAGTAGCGGTAATAACAATGAACAGACCCGATTAGATATGGGCATGACTTGAATTGTAGATGGCTCGACTAGCGAGCTTAATAAGTCTTTTAGTGATATCTCAACTTTTTCTAGTAGTTCCAGTGATAGATGAGTCAACGATAGGTATAGAGCTACACGGAATTAACTTTCTATGTCTTTTGGTCAGTTATTCATGCCAGACCACTACAAAGAAATTGTATCTAAGACCACAAGTGGGGACCTTGAGTTGCTTAGGCAATTATATCACATTCCCCTATTGTTCAAGTTTATCATCCTTGGACCTGATGATAGGATGCATCAACCTTTCATCAGGTGCACAATGATGTTCGACGAGGCCTAAAGTATGGGCTTAGGTTTCCCTTTGCCCAACCTATGGTTGACCTCTTAATAGGTCTTCAAGTCTATATAACTCAACTCCTCCCGAATAATTTTTTAACTTTATATAGTTTTGTCATCTTGATGTATATACATGACTAGCCTTTTATATTTGCCAATTTTTCAAATCTCTTCCATCTTTTGATGTCCTAGACGTAGAGCAGCACCAAGGAGTCAAGCTTTTACTACCTCACCGCCCGCCTTTATCAAAAAGTTTTGGTTACTCTTTCCTCCTCCCATGGATAAGATTGGAAAAAATATTATTTCTTTGTTTGAGTGTTAGGTGGGGTCAGGTTTAACATACCTAAGGGGTGGTGGAGATGGCACGCCAAGATACTAGGGAGTGAGAACTTACTTAGCTTAGCACCTTTATTTAAAACTTAATCTAGTTTAGTCAGATGGAGGCATTTGGGCATATTAAGGACAGAAATTTGATGCCGGTAGGCTTACCGCCTACTTAATTAAAATTTTCAACTGACACTCAATTAGGTAAATGCCCTTATTGAATCTTTTATTAGCTATTTTCCAAACTTTCTGGTTGATGGTAATATGTTTGCTTTTCTAGATTGAGAAAAAATCATGAATTACACACTACAATAAGTGATGGCATGTCAGCAAAGGGCGCAAGAGCATCATCGGGCATTTGCCTATTAAGAGAGTAGCTCTCAAACCAATCTATAGGTACCAGCACCACCACCTCTTAATAGCAACTTGTTTAACCAGCACCTATCGAGATGGGTAGCCCTAAGCCTAGTCAGAAGAGGCTTGTAGTTGAGTAGCCTAGACCTGTTCAAAAGAGAATTACTGTTGATAAAAGGAAAGAGAAAGCTCAGGCATCAACCTAGTCGACTGGGTCTACTCTCTTCAAGCCTCAACTGAACAATAATTTGTTCCTGCTGCTTAGCTTTTCCTTACCTAGGTTTGGGATTGAGATTAGGGTCCAAAACTTCTTATCAATTATATCGATGGGGTTAATTGGTGTCATGCCCCTAAAAGTGATTATGGGATAACTCTTTATGTCTAACTAGAAAAAGTTGATATAACTTAGCTAACTGAGAGCTCCGAAGGCATTGGTGTAACACTCTAAGATGGTAAGTGTCAAGTTGAGCTTTATTTATTTCTCTAAATTTCTATTTTGATGTCTCAACTAAAGTTATTTTTGTTGCAGGTCAACCAGCTAGGTTACCATTTTTACCGCAAGGTTAAGCTAGCCTTTGGAGCTCGAAAAGAGCTCCAGAAGGAGTAAAATAATACATAGGTGGCTAAGATTTAGCTTGACTCCATGTAGTTGAGGATTGAGCAATTGGCTGAACAACTCAAGGATAAAGACATGCAGCTCCTGGCTACTGTAGCTAGGAAGAATAAAATGAATGAGCTACTATAAAAAGCAGATTGGATGCTGAAGCCAATTATAATGCTGGTTGAATGCACTGGCATAATGTCACCATGAATTATGCTTGAACTAAATTCTTCAGGATGCTCTTGGGCATCCGAAAATAGGCTATGGTACAATTTATGCTATGCTTGGTGTTCCAGAATGCTAGTATTGTCTTCTTGATCGATAACACGAAGAAGGCCTTTGAGAAAGCTATAAAGCAGTTGGAATTCTTAGGATATCAGATTCATCCCAAGGACATGGCATACCTCAATCTACTTCAAACTGAGTAGCTCAAAAACTATCTCAATATTCTTTTGATTGAAAAGAATGCTCTAGTGGTTGAATCTTTTATGGTAATCACAATTGAGCTATTGTTGCTCCTCATCCAAGGGTGATCGAGGTGGCCATTGAGTTGGACTTCATAACTAACTTTACATTCAACATTAGAGATGGCAAGGCCGACATTGCTATCTTCTTTCTTCCTGTACGCACACTTTTCTGCTTGATGAAGTAAAGCTTTCTCGACCTACTACTAGTGTTCAGCCAGCGCCTGTTCCCACTATTGTGCATGTGCCCTTCAATGATGAGCTCGATTGCACTATCAATGAGGTGGCAACTCAAGGAATAAGAAGGGAATAGGTTGGATCGAGTTGAGATCGCAATAGCTTTTATCATTTAATTTTATCTAAGTCTAGTCGCCTTGTAAAGTGCTTTTGCAAACTATATGAATGACTTTCATAGCCATGTAATTGGAATATTTCAATATATAAAATGAACTTTTTGCTCATTTTCATATTGTTGATTAGTTCTTTTCCTTTTTATTGCTTTAATTTTTGTTGATTGATTACTTCAATAGGCGATTAAATAAACAATTTATTTTCAAATATCCAATTGATCAACATAATCTTGTAATAAAGGAAATGAGTAATGTTTAATTGGTTTACAACTAAGTTAGTGGTCAATTACGAGATCAACTTATAAAGGAATAATTAGACAAATCCAAGGATATTTGCATCGACTTGATCCATTAGTTTGGAAATAGTCTTTGTTGTTAACTGCTTGGCCAACTTAAGATGTCGTCTTCATAATCAAATGAATTATCTTTGTGTCATGGTCGGTTGTGGATTGATTTTAATAAATTAACCTCAAGTTTTTGGCCAACTTTTGCATTGTAATTTGTATGTCAGTAAAGAGACTTCATTACAATGATCGACTACAAGGTCAATTTTAAGTTGTGTTTGACAACATAGTTTTAAATAATTTTTTCTTTTATCAAATTTAGCTAGGAGCCATGGTCGACCACGAGGTCAACTTTAAGCAGTTAATTTGTTTACTAGTTTGGGTTTAGAGCTGTAACTTGAAGTTTGAAACTGATTTATTGTCAATTGCGATGTCAACTTTAAATGATCGACTTATTTATTAGGTTAGGCTTGAAGTTGTGTCTTTTGATTTGAAATTAATTTATGCTTGACTAAGGGTCAACTTTAAATGATCTACTCATTTATCAATTTGGGTTAAAAGTTATAGTTGTTGATGTGAGTGAATAGTTGTTGAAACATAAGTAGTCTTTATTAATTTGGAATTATATTTTATTATAATTAGGAAAAGACCTTAGTCTCCTTATACATAAAATTTCTTCAAGTTCACTGCATTCCATAGTTGAGAGTGCTCATTGCCATTCATATTTGTCAGTCAATAGGAATAATTGTGCTTTGCAACTTTAACCAGCGATTAGGGGCCCTCCCATTTTGGATTGAGTTTACCTACATTTTTCAAGACTTCAACTTTCTTAAAGATAAGGGCCCTTACTTTGAAGCTTCTTAGTCTAACTCCCTTATTGTAATGCTCAGCCATCTTTGACTTATATCTTTACATTACTGTGTATGCTTGTTGGTGTAGTTCATCTATTATTTCCAAGTTGAATTTCTTTTCTGACTCATTGCTGATTGGGTTGTCATGGATTTCTTGACTTGTGTGTAGTATTAATTTTGTTAGGATAACTGCTTCTAACCAATAGACTATACTATAATGACTATGGCTTGTGGCAGTTCTACAAATGGTTCTGCACACCTAAAGCACCCTAGGAAGGTCATTCATCTAACTCACTCTAGATCCTTCAAGTTGAGCCCTGAGATGGTCTATGATAGTCCTATTTATGACTTTGGTTTGCCTATTAGCTTAAGGGTTCCCGACTAAGGTGAAGTATTGTCAAATCCCTACTCTTTCACACTAATTCCTTATGTTTATGCTTTGGAAATACATCCCATTATCTGATATCAATATTTTGGGCAAACCAAAATTATAGATGATATTTTTTAACATGAAACTTCTAATGGACACATCGGTTATCTTCAGGAGCATCTTTACTTTGACCTACTTTGTGAAGTATTCGATCACAACAATCATGAATTTTCTTTAGCTTATAGATTTTGGGTAGGAGTTAACTATATCAATCCCCTACTAGTTAAACGGTCATGTGATCTGAATGGACACTAACATTAACATGGGTTGGTGAGGTATATTGGAGTAAACCTAGCAAGATGGGCATTTTTTGGCAAAATTAATAGTATCCTTCAATAGAGTGGGCCAAAGATTGTCCTCTTGTGTGAATAGATTTTTTGTAAGACCTCCTAAGCCTGCTCTGGTGTCAAACACCTCATTGGTGGTCTAAAGATTAATCACTAGTAAAGTTGACCATAGTCATTGAGGGTGAACTTTGCTACTCGACCTATGAGTCTATATGCTTGTACTTTATTCTCAAGAACTTTTTATTCCCTTAAGTAAAGTTTTTATTTCATCCTGCTAGGAGGGATTTGCCCAACCAAGTTCTCTGACCTCTGCCTCTGTCTATGCAAAACTTCTCTAACCTCAAGCTTAGCTATCATTAGTGGCACTAATAGGTGTTGTTTCAATTCAACCAAGGCCTAGTTACATTAATTCTTCCACTGGAACTCCCTTGCATTCCTAAGGATTTTAAAAAATATAAGCTTTTGTCTGTCAATAGAGCAATGAATCGCCACAGGGCTGCAATTTTCTTTGACCAAGTATTAAACATCTCTAATTATTTGAGGAGGTGAGATGTCCAAAATGGCCTAGATATTTTGTGGGTTTGCTTTGATACCTCTTTAACTAACCATATAGCCTAAAAATGTTCGTCTTCTCACCCCGAACGTGTACTTGTTAAGGTTGAGTTTTATGATAAATGCTCTCAATATTGAAAATGCATGATTGAGGTTGGCTAAGTGATTTTGTTCTTTTTCTATTTTAACAATCATGTGATCTATGAAGAATTCCATGGTCCTATCGATCTCGTTTTTTAACATAAAGCTTTTAAGTCTTTGATAGGTTGCAACTATATTTTTTAGTCCAGAAGGCATGACCAAAACGTAGTATACACTATTGTAGACCACAAAAAAGGTCTTGTCATTGTCCTTAGGGGCTATAAAAATGTGGTAATAACCTTGGAATATATCCATTATACTTAAAAGATCACACCTAACAGTAGAATCAACTAATAAATCTATGCAAAGCAATGGGGGTAAGCTTTATTCAAATCAGTAAAGTCATTACACATTCTCTATTTCCCTTTATTCTTAAGGACATGGACTACGTGACAAAGCCAACTAGGATTTAAATTTGTACAATGTATCTTATTTCTAAGAGCTTGTTGACCTCTTTCTCAATGATTTGGCGTCTTCCAACATTAAAGGTCCTAGTATTTTGCTTGATTAGCTTGAATGAGAGGTCCATATTCAACTAGTGGATAATGGTGCTAGGGTCGATTCCCTATAAGTTGACAGCTTCCCAAGCAAAGTTATTAACACCCTTTCTAAGATAATCGACCATTAAGTATTCTAAGTTGCTCCTAAGATCAATTCCATCCTTATGGTCTATAGGGATTCCTTGGCTCAAGCTCGATGGTTTGGAACTCCCTAACGAGTTTGACCTTAGTCTCTTCAAGCTTCTTTTTCTTATTTTGTTGTCTTTTCTAGGGTTTCATTATTGGGACATCCCTAGAGGGTTTTAATTTTAGTCGAGCTTATTGTTTATTCACCATAATCGAGATTGTGCAACATTGCTAAGCTTCCTTCATGATACAAAGCAATTCACCAGTTCTAGAGGCTATTGGAAACTTGACATTCATGTGGTAGGATGAGACAATGGCCCTGAAGTCATTTAGTGCTAGTCATCTAATAATAGCATTATAAGCAAAGAGTGCATCAATGACTAGATAATTGACCATGAATGTTCTTCACCAAAGCGCTTTACCAAATGAAGTAGACAAGATTATAGACCTTTTAGGGATGATCTCCGATCCTCCAAATCCAACTAGCGGGGTGCACACAGGCTTAAACTTCAACTTTTCCATGTTCATTCTCTTTTGCATTGATAAGAAAATTATGTTTGTAGAGCTGTCATTATCGACCAATACCTTTCTAACCTCAAAGTTGGCTATCTCAATAGATACAACAAGAGAGCAACCCAGCTTGTTACCAACACCTTAATTCTCAATGTGTAAGAGGGTAAAGTTGGAGAAAGTGAAAGGTTGTGGTTAGTTGAGAGTTAGAAAACTATTCTAACAGGAAAGATTTAGCTAATTCCAACCCCCTTGATTCTACCTTTTTTGCTGACTTAGAGTCTCTACTAATTATGCCTCCAACAATGATGTAAATTACTCCCTTGAGGGGTGGATGAGGATCATGCATAAGCTTCTTTTCCTTATCTTCTTTCCTTGGGCTAGCCAACCTTTCTATGTAGAAAATCTAATTGGATTGGTCAACCTCTCATCTGGCTCATTCATCTATGAATTTTTTTCAGTGCTCTTATTGAATCAACCTTTCAATCTCATCATGCAGATTGAAATAGTCCTTAATGTCATGACATTTTTGCCTATGGAAGTGATAGTATCTTTAGGTCTCTTCATTATTTCTATTTTAGTCAACTTTCTTAGCTTTTTTAGAAGGTTGTGAATGGCAAACATCACCTCTTTTCTGGCAGTGTTCAAGGGAGTGTAGTTGTGAAATCATTTAACGGGAGATTGATGACCATCTTTATGCTATTTATCATTTTTCTCGTTAACTTTCTTCTTTTCATTGTTTGAATTACCATATTTAAGTTTATCCATGTCCTCCTGGGTCATGTATTTCTCTATGAGGTTGAGTAACTCGTTCATTATCTTTGGTCTCTCTCAAACCAGTACATTAGCGTATTTTTTATGTCGAAAACCCAGGAAAAGCACATCAATTAAAAACTTTATCTAGGGATTGTCAATCTTCAAAATCTCTATGTTGAATCTTGAGAAAACATCTCAAAGGGACTCCCTCTGATTTTACTTAACTATGTACAAATGGGTATAGGTGCGTTTTTCCTTCTTTTGACTAGCAAACTAGTGAAGAAAGTTGTGGCATAGTTGGTTGTATGAGTAAATCTACACTAGCTCCAATTTGACAAACCAGTTGAGTGCAATTCTTTGGAACGTCATGACCAATATTTTGGCATAGATATACTCATTATGCTCATAGAGCTACATCATGTGTTCAACTATAGTAGGCGCTTGTTCGGGTCAAATGAGCCATCATACCTAGGCAGACATGAAGAGACCTTAGCATTAATAGCATGCACTTATAGATTATCTTTTGCATGAACGATGACTCCTATTCTCATCAAAATTGGGGCTTACCATCATAATAAAGGTTTCTCTCAGTGTTCCTCTAGGAAATCTTTTCTAGACATCTATTCAACTATTACACTTGGTAGGATACTTTTTCCTATTCTTCTCTATTAGCTTGGAATAGATTCCTATTTGTTTGAGGTCTCAGATGCTCAATTCTATCACACTGCAGGTTCTAACAGGTTAGGCAAGGTGATCTTTTGAATCAGCTATTGTTTTGTAAGGGTTAGGTCGGGATTCTTCTCTTAAGAAATGTCTTAGGCTATTCTCTCACCAGATATGAAAAACATTATTTTTGGTATGCCCTTATCTTTTCTTGGGGGCCTCTCCTCATATTTTGAAGGTTGGTAAATGGCACTAGTGGCTGGTTTGAGTTTATTATTTTGCAAGTTGAGAGCAACTAATAGTTGAGCTGGAATTTAGGTTGATATTTGCTTGCTTATCTATTGCGTGAGTTGAGGCAATTATGACATGGTCAAGGTTACTACTTGTTTTAGCTAGAAGCATGGTCGAGCTATACCTTGTTCTTGTTGGGATCAAGAGGGAGGAGTTAGGGATTTTCTGTTCTTCTCTTTCTCAAAAATGGCTTACCTCGTGTAAACCATTTTTTCTCAATTACATAATCAAGTTTTCCACAGATAATGCCAAATGATGTTGGTATCAATTGTTTGGAAATAAACTAGGCTATGATCCAATCTAATCAACTAGATATGAGGTCAAGAAAGAGGCTTGGTGGTATATTCGGGTTGTGGACTATAACCAATAGCACACGTTAGACTAGTCGAGGTGCCATTAACTAAGGTGCTCTAATGCTCAAGTCATAAATTAATCAACTAGAAGATAAAGTAGTAGAGTGAAGGCTTTGAGTGATAATAGGCATATCTGGATAAAGAGTGGCAATGGGGTATTTATAACCTTTTGAAAGAGGTTGATATATCTTACCCTTGCATATACACAGGGGCCTTTATCTTTATCTAAGGACCCTTAAGTCTTTTCTATTCTATATACTATTCCAACTGGCGCTTTCTCGAACCTTATAAAACATGGTGGAATAAAAAAGATGTGCACTACACTAACATTAAAAATAGGTGGTACTGGCAATGGCATGCATCATCAATGTGGAGGCATGCCGCTTCTTAGAGCATTCAATGCAGCAAAAAAGTGATCGCATTCGTTCGACCTCCCAAGGTTGAAGTAGGTACTTATCTATAAGTTATTTTCACAAGCTCTAATCAATATGATGGAACTTTATTAGATTCAAATATCTCCTTACTTGAGTGGTGAATAAACGTGCTTGATTTGATTGACCATACTCTGATCAACGAGATAAGATATTAATAATCATGCTGATAGAAGGGCCTATTGAGGTTGGGTTCAGTTGATAACTTGGTTGATCGATAGTGGGTTAGGCTAGATAGCTAATTGGGTTATCCTATGTCATATCGTTTACTTGGTAGAGTGTTATTGGGCTGGGTATGCTAGGTTATCCTATATCAATAGAAGTAGACCAAGTCAGAAGGACAAGCCAGTACATGTACAAGGAAGAAGAGATCGAGAGGATCAAGTGTAACAATTGGTTGTAAATATGAAAATCCACACATAGCTGGCAAAGCTTAGTATTCGACCTAATTTATACAATAAATTATGAAAGGCTCAAATGGAAGAAAAATAGATTTTGAAATTGAAAGAAGCCAGCTCTAACTTTAAGGAATCATAATTCAATGTTAATGATCATGATGTTTTATTATTTTTCCAATGCACATGTGTACTTAAGAAGTTAAAAGAAAGACTTCTAGATGAGGCATATTAGGCTAAGTATACAGGCCAAGTATATAGTACAGCCTGAGAGCATGAAAATGTACAACAATCTAAATAAGTACTTTTTGTGGAATAGGATGAAAAGGGATGTTGACGATTATGTGCAAAGATACATAAAGTGCCAATTGATAAAAATAGAACATCAATGATCGTCAAAGGTTTTCAGCTGCTCCCAATTCTCAATTGGAAATGGAAACTAATCACCGTAGGCTTTGTGATGGATCTACCCACAGCTTGAGGTAGGTATAACAGTATATGGATAATAGTGGATAGATTAACAAAGTCTACCTATTTCTTATCGATGGGATCTCATTATTGAGTTGAGAAATTAGCAGATCTCCACATTATGGAAATTATTTGATTACATGAGATTTTGAGCAGCATTGTATCTGATAATGATCCTAAATTTACCTTAAGGTTATGGAAAAGTTTACAAGAGCATCTAGGGACAAAATTGCAATTTAATACTACCCTATATCCACAAACTAATGGTTAATTTGAGAGAGTTATCAGAATCTTGGAGGACATGCTTCAACATGCACTTTAGATTTTGGAGGAAGTTGGGACTAACATCTTTCATTAATAGAATTTACTTATAATAACAGTTACCAAGCAACTATAACGATGGCATCCTATAAAGCTTTGTATGGTTGAAAGTGTTGGTCTTCTCTATATTGGGATCTTGATAAGCTGAAAAACACTAACAATAGAGCACCGATAAGAATACAACCTACAACACCCCTAGAAACCATATTGTTGGTAAATTTTCATTTCATATTATTTTTGTGAAGTTTATTAAATTTTATTCAATTTTAAAAGTCTTAGGGGTCAACCTAGAATTATTTTAGGTTATGAGGGCAAATCTAAGGCACTAATGAAGCTTAGGGTCAATTGAAAGATGGTTAAACTTTTAGGGAACTCAATGAAAGCTATAAAGAAGTTATAGGGGTCAATTTGAGATTTCTAAAAGGTCTCTTAAATAGCTTTCCCCTATTTCTTCTCCATTTTTCATTGCACACCCATCACCTTTTTCTTTGATGATCAACACCGGCGGAGGCTCAAAATGAAAAACTAAACCAACCATTGTCTTCCTTACTTTCTCAGGAGTCCATTGATACAATATGCAATCGGTTTCGACCAATCAACCATCAGAAACTGAAACCCAAAGTTGTAGCATGGTGATGAGTGACGAGCAACAGAGTAGTAGTGGAAGCTTGAGTTTTGGTAGTATTTCCTGTAAGGTTTAACTCAAAGAGTGTTTTGGCTCTTTTAGTTTGAAGTTTGGACCACTAGCAGCTGCAAAAGTTGAAAGGAATAGCTACGATAGAAGTGGTGATGTTGCATGTTTGAGGCTTTAATATTGTCTAATTTTGTGGCCAAGCTTGAAATTGATTAGAGAGTTGGAATAGTAGAGTTGAGGAGTGTCAAACGGTGGTGCTAGTGGTGACCTTTACTAGCATTGACGCACAACGATGCACAGTGGCAGCATTGAGGCAATTTTCTCTCCTTAACATGATGATCACACTGGTGGTGTTAGTTTGTGAAGATTGATCTCCCAGATTCAAGATTGGGTATCTACGAGTTGGAATTGGGGTTTTATATATATATATATATGTTGTTCTTGAATTATATTGCTTAAGTCATTTAAATTTTGTAGCAAATAAAATATATGTATTGGAATCAATAGAAGGGCTCATGCATAGATATATGTGTGTGAGTGTGAGTGTGTGCCTAGTAGGCCTGGATCTGTTATATTATATGATAATCTCAATTAAATATGTTAATTAGGTGATAAAACCCTAGTTTTATGTAATTAAGCACTAAGTGACAAATTTGGGTCATTAATGATAATTGAACAATTATAATCAATTTTGTGTATTATTGCATGGATATTTATAAATAGGAATTTGATTTTGTCAAAGAAAATATGACACTCGTAAAAATTGTGAAATTAACAATACATATATATGACATCTCTCGGTAATATCCAAAGCAAATCCTAAATTATCTATTAATTGTATAATGATTGATTATAGATTATTATCTATATAATTATAATTATGGGATCAAAATGAGGATTTAAATAGTGAATCCATTCTTCAGTTAGGTGATGAGGATCTAGGTCCCACAAACTAATAGACTATGATAGCATTTCTGAGGCAGTTGAGGTGAGGGTCTAATATCTTGTTATTTAGGGAAGTGTATGTTCCCTAATCATTAAATTCCATAATTCTTTGATTCCTAGTTTTTTAGAACTATTTGACTAGTTATCAATTATTTACTTTATATACCTTCATAAAGGTTAAGCCTGTCTTTGTTCTGGGAAATAATTGATTCTTGATTATGAATTCTGTGATTTGTTTGAACTCTTGATTTTTTATTTGTTAATTAATTCATATACTTCTGTGAAGGTTTGTTCCTTGATTTGGCTTTGGATGAAAATTGAGTACTCCTGTTTTGATGACAAGAACTTTCCTTATCCTATATGATATCATCCAGTTTATTTCCATGCTGTGTGTCAGTTATTAGCCTTGTTGGTGTATCTAAACCTATTCTATATATTGGTGACTTACCTTGCCAACCTGTTTGAATCGTTTCATGCTATTAATTATTTCCCCTTGTCGGCATACTTGATTGTGATCTGTATAGCATTTATGTAGCTTTGTCAATAACTATTTTTTTGATATGAGATATACATGTGGTAGAACATGTTAGGCTAAGGGCTATTATCAAGCTATTATGCTCAAATAACTTGTAAGCATGTTAGGCCAAAGGCCATTTCCAAGCTGTCATGCTCAAGCTATCGTGCTTGGATTAATTTTACCATGATGAGGGAATAAAGTAAATCTTATATATATGTTGTACTTGGATTATTTGGATTACATATGATACTTTGGTTTGTTTGCTCCTATTTGTACTCTAATCACAGAGCAATAAGGATAGTGTGGTTCCTTAGTCTAGATTAGGTTAATGTCCAAGCCGAATGAGATGACAAAAAACCTCTCAAACTAAATTGATTGAGATAACCAGGCCATTCGAGCAGATGGTAACAACTCCCAAACTAGTACCCACTAGTAGCCTGGAATTTGAAAATGTCTATGTTTTGGTACATTTGTGTTTTCTTTACAATGCCATGCTAGTTTATATTATGTTGATTTATTATTTCTTCAACAGACCCATTACTTGCTTACTGTACTTTCTCTTCTTTCCCAGCTAGGTAAGAAAATGGATAGATAGCTTGTGATTTAGCTCAATGGATTGTTTCTATAGATTTGGGTGGAAATATATGCACGTGGGTTCATTAGCTTGTTAAGCTTTAACTTAGAGATGTTGTGATATGTTAATTTTGTATTTGGGAATTATGCTATGCATATATATATATATATATATATATTGTGTTTCACAAGATGATGCTTTAGGATTGTACTTAACTGTTGCTTAGGTTTGAGATTTTTAGATACTACTAGAATTCTCAGTATGTAATATGTTATCTTGGTAGTGCTACTTTAAGATTAGAGCATGTTATTATCTATGAGTATTGTTGAAATTTTATAAGCTTATCAGTATATTATACAGTATGATTTAAGTCTGAATTGGTAACATCTCAATTTACGAGTTATCCTAAGTAGGGTGCCACACAACCCAAACTTATATAAGAGACTATCAATAAGGTTTAGATAATAAAAAAAAATGAATAAGGGCCACACAAGATTGATAGAAAAGTTATGCTGACAAATGAAAAAATGATTTGGAATTTGAAGTGGGAAATGAGGTGTTTCTAAAAGTATCTCCCTGAAAATGCATCAAGTGAATGAGAAAAAGAAAGAAACTCAGTCTATCAAAATTTGTGAATGAAATGAGATGGTAGCTTTCAAATTAATTTTGTCACCAAATGTTACTAGAATACATGGTGTGTTCCGTGTTTCACAGCTCAAGAAGTATTATCCTAATCCCTCCCATATCATATCCCATGAGGATATCCTACTATAGAGCAACCCTTTCTATGAAAAAAAACTTGTCAACATTCTATATCAAAAATTTTAGGGATATAGGAATCAAAAAATAACCCAAGTAAAGGTATTGTGGAGGAATCAATGAGGAAGCTACTTAGGAATAAGAAGATTTCATGCAACAACATTACCCTGAGCTCTTCCAATTCTAGGTATGAATATGGGGATCAAAATCTTTTAGGGGGCGGGGGAGAAATTGCAACACCTCTAACCGTAAAATGTAAATATGAAAAGAAAAATTAAAATTTAAAGTTATAAATTTATAAGTAAGATTTAAAGAAATTAGACTGACTAAAATATTTAGGGAAGGCAAAATAATAAGAAAATGGGTTAAGCTTTAGTTAAATAAAATTTAAAACAAATAAGGGCTTTAGTGGGTATAATAGAACTTAGAGGACTAGAAAATTAATTAAATTGCCTAATTACCAAAATTTTAGAAGTTAGGAGGGCTAATGTGCAACAAACAAAAATTAGGGCAACAAACAAAAATTAGGGGGACCTAATTAGAACTTAGGGGCCAAACTGTGAGGCAATTAAGAGTTGGAGGGAAGCATTGAAAGTTGTGGAAAACCTTGGGGTTCGATTTTAATTAGGTAAAATGTGGTTTATATATAGGTGAATGACTAAACTTTGTCAAATTCTCAAGAACATACCAAAATCATCCCAAGTTCGGTTCTTTCTCATTTTACCTTAAAATCAAAATCTAATCCTATAAGAACCTTCCTTACCTCGCAGTGATCACTCTTATACCAAAACTTCCAAAGACAATTGAAGAAAATGGAATAAATGGGTAGGTAGCAATGAAGGTAGATGGTGATGACTAGTTGTTGGGTTTTGCCAGCTGAAATTGAGAATTGGTAGGAGGGTTGTGTTGGGCTTGGCGTGAGGAGCATATTGGTAGGTTCAATTTGAAGTTTGGTGGTCGAAAAAAGGATAATCAATGGAAAGAATAAGGTAGTAGCGCAAGGGCAGTGTTGAGCATAATTCACTGGCGATGAAAGTGGGAAAAGGAAAATTGGTAAAGGGGTTTGGTTGGGCTCACTGAGGTGCATCTTTTGGGTAGGTTAGTTTGAGTTTTGGTGGTGAACAATGGCGCTCTAGTAACCTCGGTACAGTAGCTTGGATATTCCATTTTGGATACAGCTAAACTGAAATTAGACCTTGAATTAGACTCAAACCTAATCTAATTGGGTAAATTTCAATTTAACTGATTAATTTGACTTAAATTTGGTTTGATTGAAACCTAAACTAATTTGGGATTTGGATTGCACCTTAATTTAGATAGAATAATCCTATTGGTAAAACTCTAATATTATAAGATTTTAATTATAAATTCAAGTGTTGACTTTGGATTGGTACGAACTTATTTAAAATAGTTTAACTAAACTGGCAACATCGAAAAAGTTAAAATTATAAACTTACAATAATTAATTTAGAAACTTAATTAGTTAAGTTGAATGAATTAACCATGCTAATGTCAAGAGCTGTATTAACATTAATCACAACCCACAAAATGGTAGTTGTGTCCTTGTTTAGCCATTGCTTATAAAATATAAAATAAAGGAACATTCCTAAAACACTCTACGTAATATAAATTAATGTAAGAAATGCAATTCTATTAGAACCATTTCTCTTATAGTGCGTTTCAAATGAAAATATGTGATGTAGACACAAACGTGACAGGTACATAAGTGGTGGTTGTCACACAAGAGTTATCAGGTGAATTTGTATTAGATTTCTTTATCGGGAAAAGAACATATGTATTTGTTATTATATCTTTGCTATTTGATCCTATTATGTTGAGATTCAATAGTTGCTTTGTGTATGTTCTATGTTGTTTCTCAACTTTTGTATTGGATTTGACAATTTATCTTAGCGGTTCTACTTGCCTATAATTTGAGTTACTATTCATCAAACATGATATGAATTCCTTTTGTATTTATATATATATATATATATTAGTAATTGTATCACTATTGTTTGATCTTGCCTTTGTTGAAAATACTCATTCGCCTATGCCATATTGACCTTTGATTCCTGTAATAATGTAAATAGTTTATTTGGTCACTTCTTCAGTGATTCTTGAACCATACCTACTTGAACTTCTTACCTGTCTGAGATTGTTAAATTTCAGAACCAAATATCATGTTTGCATTAGTTTTGATAAAATAAACTGTTTATGAAACATTACCACACATTGTCTTTATGCATGTTTGTAACTCCTAGTGGATTATGATATATGTTATTTTACTTGAAATTGGCGATTGTGTTAGGAAAACTAGAAATGAATATCTTGTTATCACCATGATTGTTATCTGGATTGAGCTTAATGTTGATTATTTGATTACTGTTTCTCATGGCAAAATGACACTTTAAGTGACATGCTATTGGATGTTTATAACTATACTAATTACAAGATATGTTTGGGGATGGGCCCTGAGATTGGCTTTGGGATATGGACCGAGCAGAAGGGACAGACAGCGACTGATCTTCCGCTAATACCCTTCTAAGTACATCTAGCTTCATAGTCCAACATATTATGTTGGAAATAGATGGCTATGAGGGGATAAGGCATGCAGCTAGTCATATCTACTGTATGGTTAATTGTCTGAGCTGATAAGTCAAAAGTGGAGGGATAAGGATTTTCATGGTTGCAAAAGTAGAGGGACAATGTAGGAAAACGACCAATAGCTAGGGGTGTAAACGGATATTAAATGGATCGGATATGATGATTCCATATTTGTATCCATTTAATTTTTTTGAATATTTGGATACGAATACTGATTTGACGAATATTAAAAAATATTATCCGAATTTATATCCATTGAATATCGATCGAATTTAGATATTTTCGTATTCAATTATAATTATTCAGATATATTCATATTTTATTAAATTTATTCATATTCGAATTATTTTTTAATATTCATATTCAATGATAATTATTTAAATATTTATTTACAAATATCAAAATATATAAATCTATGAACCTATAATAAATATATTTTTTAATTAATAGAGAAAACTATATAATTTCATTAAAAAGAAAATAATCAAACAAATAGCATAATTTCTAATTAATAATTAATTTTATAATTGATTATTAGTACTTAATAATAATGGCATTTAAGTATATTAATTGTAAAGTCAACCAACAATAATGGGTTGATTAACTTTATTCTTCAATCTTTTTTCTCTATATTACAATAATATTTTAAAATTTATTCTTTTTATTCCTAATTCTTCAATTGTAATTTATTTATACATATATAGATTATGAGATTTTTATTAAAAAAATACAAATAATATATTATTTAATAAATATGTGTTTGGAGCGGATATTAAACGGATTAGATACACATTTATCATATTCATATCCATTTTTAATTTGATATCTACTAATCAAACACAAATAATATTTGCTTTAGACGGATGTAGATAATTTTTTATAAATGGATATGAATACGAAAGGTAAACAAAATTTCAAATATCCATTTACAATCCTACCAACAGCAAGTTTTGCTAAAGTATTATTGATTTATTATCAACTATAATGTGCTTATTCCTTGTTGATTAGATATTTATGAAATTGTTACCACTCTAGATATTTGTGTTAGTCCTTTGTTAACTACTCAATAAGTCATTTGGACTTATAGTTCTGTATTGTTTCATCATGTTCTTTTCCTAGATAAGGACCCATAGGAGCCATACGAAACTTCTTCCTAGCAGTACATATTGTATTTAATTTTGTTTTAATGTAATAGTCTTGTACAGGTGTAAAGCATTAATATTCAATGCTTATAAAGAACTATTTTCCTCTAGTGTACTTAGGCTTATTTGAGCGAATTGAGATGCTTGACTAATTGTCGTGGCACTCCGACTGAAGAGACTCATCTCTAGCCTCGGGGTGCTACAAGTAAAACACAAACACATTGTGCATTTTAAATTATTTAATGAGAAAATATTAGATATATTATTATGAATATTTTGAACTTTTATGACAAAGTAAAGACTTATCATTGTGAATATTAAAATTTTTCCATTAGATAAAGTTAATGCTACATTTCTGAATAAATAAAACATGAGATTTAGTTATAATAGATAAATTTTGCATTAAAATAAATTAAAAAATAAATTCACAATCATTGAGAATTTTTTTCATTTAATTTAAAAAACTCAAAATTTTAAAAATTAAGAATTTGGTAAAATTGCACAAATGCGGGTTCCATATGTTGTGCTATATATAGTGTAGATAGATATCACTAAATGTCAATTTTGCCCAAATATCGAATTCTTAGAATTTTGAATTTTTTTTAAAATTTAATTTGACAAAATTTCATTGGTTATTTATTTACTTTTATATTTTATTTTTAATACAATCAACTTATCTATTATAATCAAAATATCATATTATGTTTATCAAAAATTGTAATATAGATTTTTATCTCTCAGATAAGTCCAAACTTATATATAATCATATTTTATCTTATTAAATAAGTTTATAATTTTAAAAATATTTTATAAGTACTATATTAGATACTCTTTTCTCAAAATTCTATCTTATAAATTTAAGGTATTGCAAAATTAATATATAAGTATTTTATTTATCATACACTTAAATTATGTTATTCTACAGTTATTCTATTTATGTTTTATTTCTACATTGTTTGTACTACAATTATATATTTTTAATTATAGATCCTCTTTCCCCAATTAGCATTATATAATGAAAATTCTTTTTTTTTTTTTCAATTTAAAGTTTATTTTGTAGAAAATATTTAATATTTTTTTAATAACAAAGATTTTACATTATTTTTGTTTTTTTATTCTAAATTAATTAGAAAAAATATATTTAAATATTTTATCAATGTTATCACTTTATTATTTTTTCAATATTTATTTAAAATTAAAGTTTTTATGGCCAACTTAGGATTAACTTTTTATATTATTTAAAAACATCAGCATGTAGTATTTTTTATTTCAATTAATTATATTTTATGTGTTCATTTTCAATATTATGTTCAAATATTTTTATATGTTCATTTAAGAATTTATCTTTGACATTGATTTTTACTTCACTAATATTTTATTTGCAATTCTCTTGATTTATCTTAATAAAAAAATTGTAAATACTTCATATTTGAGTAATGTACCTCAAATAATGGGACATTATGAAATATTTAAAAATATTATAATTTTTATTAAGTTGTTAAAATTATTTCAATTTTCTTATCAAATGAATGAAAAAATACTGTATATATATTTTTTGTAAAATATTCTTTATATATGTTAGCACTTTATTTATTCATTTCTAATTATGTGCCATAAGAAAGAATTATTTTATTTTTTGCATATAATATCATGTGCGTCGCTTATAAGTTTATTTCAATTGGCTAAATCTTTACTTATTTGTAATAATTTTTTATAAGAAAATCATTTTAATTCACTTTTCATAAATAAATTATTTATAAATGTTTATGTGTATACTGGTAGAATCTAAGATTCATTGCTAAATAAGTACCTTTTACATAATTTATATATTTTATATTTACTAATTTTATTCATTTTAATAATATTAAATATAAAAAATTAAATAGATATACGAAATAATAAAATTATCTAATGAATGTGAGCTTTGATAAATATTAACTTATTTTGACATTTAAAGAGTTAGATATTTTTTTTCTTTTTATTTATACTTTTTTATCCAAAAAACTTCAAATTTTATCCAAATAAAATAGTTCATAACTAAGTGTAAAAAAAAATTTGATAACTAAGTTATTTCGAAACAACTAATTTCTCATGTTTAATAAATTCTCTTGCATTCACATAGATATAATTACTTTATTTTAGTTGAAGCAATCTAATATTCAATTATTTCTAATCATTAAATTATTAAATAAATAAAACATATTCAATCCTCTAATCAAAATTAAAATATTTAACAATCATAAATCAAAATATTTAACTATCATAATTATTTCTTATATTGTGACTTGCTTAAAAATTTCAACAACTTATTATCTGCCACTTATGAAAAAGATGGACAAATATTTATGTAAATTATCAAACCATCACTTTTCTATTAAAGAGTTAGAAGATTAAGAAATGAATAATTATAAAAAATTAATTGAAATATAACTCCTCAATTTATCAAAGTCTTTAAAAATTTAATTATTTTTACAATAATATTTTTTGGACATGTAGAATATTTTTAGATAAAATTATATATAGAATATAACAATTAATTTAATTACTTGAATTTATTTCAAATATAAAAATTTATTTCAAATATAAAAATTTATTTCAACTATAAGCTCTGAACTTTATTTTGACATTATTAATTTAAATATTTTAGTTTTTTAGCAATATGATAATGGATAACTCATTTTTAATTATTTGAAATAAATTCTTTTATATGAGAATATATATAGTTGACATAGTTGAAAATTTTCAAAAGCTTGATAAATAACCACTTAAATAACAATTAATATCAATTTTTATATTTTTAAATATATTTAGTTACACAATTTTGTAATTATACCACGTATATTTATTTAATATTTTTGCTTATAATAATTCATAAAAAATATCTTTACATAATTAATGATGTCAGCTCAAAAAAAAAATGAGAGTAAGTATCCATTTAATTATTCATATATTTTTATATATTTATAAAATAATTTTATAACATATTGATATTTGATTTTAAATTAAATATTAAAAATTACCTATTATTTTATTCATATACATAATATATGGTATTTGATAACTAAAATGAATAAGATAACTACATCTATAAATAAAAATAAATAAATTTTACTTACCAGAGTTATATGAAATATTAAGAGATATTTTATTTATAACAATTACATGTTACAAACTACTTATTAAATTAGTTATTAAATAATAACCTAATCAAACTACTTATTTAATTAGTTATCTCCATAAATAAAGTTCAAAGAGGTCATATATTTAATCTAACAAAAAATAATTAATATTTGAAAAGCTAATTTGCTTATTTATCATGTCAAAATATGTATGTATAAATATATATAATTTAAAAAGCATATTTAGTATATTATTCTACTCTTTTTTATTTTTTTATTTATTTTTTTTAAATCTTATCATTTTAAAATTTTTGTATCATGCATTTACAAACTCAAAATTAGAAATTCTTGATATTCTAAAACTTATTTAAGTACACATTATCTTCAAACAGGATATCTTTAATTGAAATATTCTCATTACTTTATTTAATTAGTAATAAATTTTTTTTATTTAATACTAAAAATAATTATAATTTTTTTAATCACATAAAATAAAATAAATATTATTGTAGAATAATGTATTTTAATAATAAAATTATTTTTCATGCGATGCACCGAGCACATGCTAATTTAGTTATACAAGACAGAAAATAGCGAAAGATAAGTGTAATTAATATCTCCCAAATTAAACTGTGTCCTTCTCTTGAATTATTCTCTTCATTTTTTATTCTAAAATAGTACTAAAGCTCCATAGTTTTGAGTTTTGTAAACAAGTAGGAGATTTGATAGTTATATGCTATTTTGAGTAAGATTTGTTTATGGTCGATGTATTTGTTATTTATATATGCATATTAAGAGTTTATTGAAGTACAAATTCATGACCTCTCATTGAATGAAGGTGTAAGTCAATAATTCAGTTCAAAAAATTTAAAAACTGAAATCTAACTTGATTTATGCCACTACAAGGATCTAATGGATGCTATTAATGTGGATTAAGGTTAGAAAATTACCTCGAAAGCAATTTCAACTGAAAAAAGATGAAGAGATGCTAGAATTCTCGAGAGTAGTCTCTTCCTGGCATAGCAGAGTGTGACCAGCCTTTGCCCAGTCAAATCACCTCGGATTAAGCTGAAACTTGGCCAAAATTTCACCAACTTCTTGGAAAATCTCCAGTTAAAACTTCAGCTGGAAACTCAATTGGAAAGACCTCCAACAGATGAACCAAAATTACTAAGGATCCAATTTAAAACATTTAATAACTGAAATCTAACTTAGATTACACCAATCCAAGGATCTAAATCATGCTTATATAATGGATTAAGGTCATATTGTTATCTTTCAAGCAAAATCCAACAAAAATCTTAAAGTAGAGCTTCCTATCCTGAAGGTATACTACTTTTGGTGCAGTAGAGTGTGATCAACTTTTGATCAGCAAATCACCTTTGATTCAAGCCAAATCTGGACCAAAATTTCACCAACTCAATGGAGAATGCCCATTAAAATATTCAGCACCAAACTCCTTCATAAAGACCTTGAATAGATTCCAAAAATACACTGGTCGAACAGAGGATCACCAAAGCAAGCAATCTGAAATTCATCTTGCCTCTAATGCCAAAGTCCACACACCAGTTGACAATTTTTTCCTCATCAATTTAGCTGAAAAAATCAAGGAGCAATAGAGCTGGTAGGAGACCAAAAATGGTGAGGAAGTTGAAGAAGAGAGTGAAGCCTCAACTCATGAGGGAATTACTTTTGGAGGGAATTTTGGATCTAATTTTCAAATGCACAAAATGCATGAATATCTTAATGCTGGCTGCCCCCTCCTCCATATCTATATATAGAGAGGAGATGGTGTGATGCCAAGGTGGCATCATACCCTCCTCAAGGTGGGGGGCCACCTAAGCATGCCAACTTGCAAGCATCTTGCAAGTTACATGTTAATTAATGTTGAATTTGAATTTAATTTGTAATCTATATTTTATCTCATGAAATGTTTACCTAATTAAATTCTAATTCATCACCAAATAAACATGTCATTTGAATTCCCCCTCAAAAATCAATTCTTCATTTTAATTAAATTAAACACTTTAATTTAATTAAACTTAGACTTAACCTTTAAGTCTACTAGCTTAACTCTTTAAGCTAGATCTTGTTAATTTGACACCTTAAGTTGACTTGACCAATTGATAGTCATGAGGCACCAAATTAAATTAATATTAATTTAATTGGTCATAATTAACTCCTTAAATTAGTCAGATCAATTTAACAATTAAATTGATCAAGTCGAGATGACTAAAAAATGTGTCAATCGATTCCCTCAATTTTCAGCTACCATGGAATTCTTCTGACACTATGAAGATTTCCTTCAATATTTAGGATTGTGGATTGGCTTTTGTGCATGACCCATTAGGTTTTACCACTCATTGGACATAGGTTAACAACCTTTGTGACTTTAGAATATCATATATTCACGTTAGTTTAAATTTCTTTAAACTAACCGACTCAATTCAATTAATCTCTATTAATTAAAGAGTACCCAAACTCCATGGTTGATGTCCAACCTCAAGCCCATGGAGCCCAACAATTGGCCAAATAATGCTTTTGGTGAACCATTATAGCTCTACACGTATCAAGCAAATACGGTCTTTCCATCTTCTATTTTCATGAAAGAGGCCTAGGGAAAAATATTCATTGGCTCCCTAATAGCCTCGATACTATACATCTATTCTTAATGTTTAATTTTGATTTGTGACCTCATTTTTGGAAACCCCCTTCTCCAAATTGTCACACTACCTTAGCTAAGGGCTTTTTAGCAATCAGTCATCGCAAAATGCATAGGAGATGTACTCACTCTTCACAAAGATGAGGAATCAGATCCCATCTTCGATCTCATAAATCTCCATGTCTAAGTAGCTCATACCCAATCACCACCAGAATGCTTGCTAAGTGGCCAAGATAGAGTCAAAGCATAAGGACCAAAGCACAATGTTACAATAGTTCCTCAAGTCAAAGGACTAATTATATGCACTAACCTAAGGTGGAGAACTAGCCACTATAGCTATTTAGTGGATTCTCTAGGCAGGTCTCCAATGCCTTGTTCTCTAACAAGCACCCATATCTCATACGATTTGCTCATGGAATCTTAGATGCCTTATCTCATAAGATTATATGACTTTAGATATTTAAGAACACGACCATGTAAGAATTATTCCATGAGCACCATCTAGTGTGTGACCAAGTCCCATAGTCTTGTGTGATCTAAGGGCTTCAACCATATGCCTTTGAAATAATAAAAGCATAAGATGAAAATGGTCATTTATAAGAAATATCATTCAATCAAGATTGTATGACAAGTGAAATAATTTATATGTCAATCAATTAGCTTACGTGGCATTATTCCAACAATTTCCTGCTTGACCCAAAGCCAATTACCTATAGTCTTGAGACCCATCTTCATAAGATATCTTTCAAAGACCTTTCGTGATAGAGGTTTAGTTAGTGGATCTATTATATTCTCTTCTGAGGCAGCTTTTTCCACTCAAATGTTGCCTTTACCTATGATCTTCAGGATCAAATGGTATCACCTCAAAATGTGCTTGGATTGCTAATGAGATATTAGCTCCTTAGTTTGTGCAACCATACTATTGTTGTCATAAAAGAAAACTATAGGCTCTGACATACCAGGCACTACATCTAACTCTTAGATGAAGTTTGTGATCCAAATACCTTCTTTTGCAACTTTTAATGCCCTAATATATTCTACCTCAATGGTTGAGTCGACCTTGGTATCTTGTTTGGAACTCTTCCAATTTACTGCACCATCATTAAGGCTAAATATATCTAAAAGTAGATTTCAAATCATCTATATCAAATTGGAAACTTGAATTTAAAAACCCCTCGAGTTTTAATTCTCCATTTTTCTATACAAAAAAAAATTCCTTAGTCCTTCTTAACTACTTGAGGATCATTTTTATGGCCATTCGATGACTTTTACTGAGATTGGATTGGAATTTGCTCGTAACACTTAGAGCATGTGCCACGTTCAGTCTTGTATATTGAATTGCATCCATTATGCTCCCTATAGCAAATGAATAAGGTATAAAAGACATCTTTTGTCTCTCCACCTCGGTATTTGGGGCTATAGACTTAGAGAGATAAATACTATGTCCCATAAAAAGAAATCCTTTCTTGAATTTTTCTATAGTAAATCTCTTTAAGATTTTGTCAATGTACATAGTTTGGGGTAGCCCCAACATCCTCTTTGATTTATCTCTATAGATAAATTTTTCCAATATGTAGGATGCTTCTCTCAAATCCTTCATGGAGAATTATGTAGACAACCATGCTTTATACACTCTAACATATTTATCTCATACACAATGAGAAGAATGTCATCGATACAAAGCACAATAAACTATACAGTATTTCCATTCGCTTTCTTATACCTACAAGGTTCATGCATATTTTTGATAAACTCAAATGATTTTACTGCGTTATCAAAATATATGTTCCAACTTTAGGATGCTTGCTTAAGTCCATAAATAGATCTTTGGAGTTTGCAAACCTTTTGCTCACTTCTCTTAGATATAAAACCTTATGGTTGCTCTATATATATTTTTTTCAATTTTGCCAGTGAAAAAGATAGTTTTCACATATATTTTCCATATCTCATAGTCATAATATATGGCTATGGAAAGTAGAATTTGAATGGACTTAGGCATTACAACTGGTGCAAGGGTTTCCTTGAAATCAATACTAGGTTTTTAAGTATAACCATTTGCCTCTAGTCGTGCCTAAAAGGTCATAACCTCTCCAATTACTTCTAGTTCTCGCTTATAGTTCCACTTGCAACCAATGGGAATAATTCCATTCGATGGATTTACAAAAGTCCATACTTGGTTGGAGTGCATAGAGTCCATTTTAGATCTCATGGCTTCAAGCTAATGTCTTAAGTCTATGTCCAACATAGCTTTCTCGTAGATCTTCAGATCTATATCTAATTGGCCCATTTTATGAAGAAATTCAAACTTTTTGGGTTGCTTCTTGATTTAGTTCGACCTATGTAGAGGTTATGTGTAAGGTGTACTATTTGTTTCCACCACTTGTGGGATTTGTTGATCATCTTAAACTTCATCAGGTTCAACAACAATACCTTTTCTATCTAATAGAAATTTCTTTTCCAAAAAGGTGGCATTCCTTGACACAAACATCTTTTGTTCTAAGGGATCATAGAAATAATAACCTATAGACTCTCTAAGGTATCCCACAAACTTGTACAAAGAGGATCGACTATCCAACTTGTCTCTCACTATCCTTTTCACGTATGTGGAAGACCCTCAAACCTTTAAGAAATGGCAAAAAGGTGTTTGTCCATACAACATCTCATGTGGCATTTTTGGAATGGCCTTAGAAAGTACTACATTTAGTAGCCTTGTAGCCATTTCTAAGGTAAATCTCCAAAAGGATATAGACACATTGGAAAAGCTCATCATGGAATGTATCATGTCCAACAAGGTATGGTTTCTCCTTTTGGCTACTCTATTGAGTTGGGGCATGTCAGGTGGAGTCAATTGAGAGAGAATTTCATTCGCTTTTAAGTAATTCAAGAATTCAGTACTCAAGTATTCTCTCTCTTAATCTGATCTAAGAGTTTTAATACTAAGTCCCTTTTGCTTTTCTACTTCACGCCTATACTCTTTAAACTTTTCAAAGGCCTTGGACTCATACATCATAAGATACACATGTCTAAATTGAGTATGATCATTGGTGAGATAATGAAGTAAGAATAGCCACCTCATGCACTAACTTTGAGTGGACTATGCACATCCGTATGGATCAAAACTAAAAGACTTATGCTTCACTCTGATTATCCTACAAAAGGAGCCTTGGTAATTTTTCCTATCAAACAAGGCTCACACGTTGGAAGTTTCTCAATACCACTAACATTTAGTGATTTGAGAGCTTCTATCTTGTTTATCCTATTTTTAGAGATATGTATAAGTCTTGCATGCCATAGAATGGCATATTCTTGGATATCTTGTTGGAATAGTGCCTCACAAGCCAATTAGACTGACCTTGTAAACTATTTCATTGTAAGGTAATCTTGATTGAATGATATTCATTATATGGCCATCTTCATCTTATACTCTTTATTTTAATCACTTGTATTTGGATAAAGCCCATAGATCACATAAGACTATGAGACATGGTCATGCATTAGGTGCTAATCATGTAATAAGTCTTCATAGTTGTGATCTTAAATCTTTCAAGTCATAGGGTCTTATGAGATAGGGCATCTAAGATCTGAATAGACTTGCACTGATGATGCATAAATCCAAAGGTTGGATGTTGTTCCACTTCATGAGCAATCTAATATGAAATATGGATGCATGTTGGTGCGTGCTTGTTAGAGAACAAGGCACTGAAGACCTATATGGAGAATCCACTAGATAGCCAAAGTGGCATGTCAATAGTGGCAAGTTCTCTCACTTATGCTAGTGCATATTATTAGTCCTTTAATCTGAGGATCCATGGTAGCCTTGTACTTAGCCTTTATCCTTTGACTCTTTCCTAGTGACTTAGCAGGCTATTTAGGTAGGGATTGGGCATAAGTTGCTGGATATGGAGGTTTGTGAGACCTAAGAAGGAATCCAACTCCTCATCTTTATGAAGGCCGGTACATCTCATATGTGTACTATAATAATCGATTCTCAAAAATCCTTACGCAATATGGTGTGATAATTTGGAAAATACATTTTCCAAAGGTGAGGTCACACAAAAAAATTGAACATTAAGAATAGAATTATAGTATTAGGTTTGTTAGGGAGTTGACTAATATCTTGCCCCAGGTCTTTTTCAAGATATAAGAGATGGAAGGACCATATTTTCACGGTACGCATAATGCTAGAATGGTTCTTCAAGAGCATTCATTTCGGCCAATTAGTTGAGCTCCATAGGCTTGAGGTTGGACATCAACCATGGAGATTGGGTATTTTTCAATTAATGAGATTAATTGAATTAAATCGCTTAGTTTAAAGAAGTTTAAACTAAAGTGAATATTAGATATTCCAAAGTCATAAAGAGTTGTGAGCCTATGCCCAATGAATGGTAAAATCTAAAAGGTCACACGTAAAAGCCAATTAGATGGCCTATTGAAGGAAAGTGAATCTTCTAAGAGTTAGAAAATTCATGACTGTATTTTTTTTAGGAGGCAAAATTGCAGTCATTTTGACTTGATCAATTTAAATGTTAAATTGATCAAATTAATTTAAGAGTTAAATTAGGATAAATTAATTAAAATTTAATTAATTGATGTCATATGACTATTAATTGGTCAAAATTAATTTAAGGGTTGAGTTAATTTTGACTAACTTAAAATGTTAAGCATTTTGACTTACGAGTTAAGTCAAACGATTATTAATTAAATTAACATATTTAATTTAATTAAGTTGGAGAGATAATTTTTGGAACAATTATTAAATGAAGAGTTTATTTAATGAAAACAAGAATTATAATTTAATTGTAAGATATTTCATTAGATGAAATTTGTGCTTCAATTAAATCCACTAATCACAAAGTTAGTGGCCATCTAAGTAAGGGATACTTGGCATCACCTCCTTGTGGGAGATGTGTGACCACTCCTATATATAGATATAGTGGAGTGGTCGGCCATATGGCGTGTGAGGTGTGCACATTTGTGTGATTTTCTCCTAAGAATATTGTGTAGTAGGAATCTAAGTTATTAATCTCCCATTATTCTCCCCTTCTCCCTCCTCCTTCCACCACAATATTTCCATCCTTCCTCACCTCATTCTCTGCATATTTTATAGCCTTTATGTAGAGAATAGGGCATTCATTTGGTGTGTGGACATTTGCATTAGAAGCAATCTAGTTTGGTTGCTTTTTGCTCTTGATTGGAGCTGTTTCTGGCAGCCGATTTTTGCCTCTACTTGGAGTACCTTCAAAGTTATGATTGGCCTGAAATTTGGATTGTAGAATCTTAAAAGGGTTTAGGATTTTCCAAAAACATTTCATCACAAATGGAGATGTCTATCTAATGGAAAAATGGTTATGATCCTATTGCGCCGGTGAAAAGCCCATTTGACAGTTGGAAAAAGTTTGACTCTTGCTCTTCATTTTTGCCATCACCAAGGTATTTTCCCTTTCCAAATATTAATTTCAAGCATGCTTTCATCCTTGTGGTATTTTTGTGGTCTAGTTTTTTCATTTTTTTGTAAAAATATTTGGACTCTAGTGCTACACAAACCTACAAGTGATATCAATGCCATATTCATGCATGGATTTGGATTTTGCTTGGCTTGGATGATTGGTTTTTGCAAAGAACTATTCAAAATCACCATGTAATTGATCCATTTGATGGTTTGGAGTGTATGGATGATCTTTCTTGTGGCTCTTTGATTGATAGAATGAGTCATGCTATTGTGTACTTTGATTACTAAATCATATGATAGGTATGTTTTGATTCAATTTTCTGATGTTAAATTTTGATTTGGCATTGGTGAATTTTATATTATAATAGAGCATGTTATGAATGGCCCTAAGTTGTTTTGGCCATTTTTAAGTCCACTAAGATTGGATATAATTGGAGATTTTTGAAAAATATGATTCTTGTTTAAACTTATTTTTCAAGCATCTTTGGGCACTTGATATTTTAGTTTTAAAAGGTGTTTAATCTGAAATATTCATTCATATTGTGTGTTTTGATGTGTAGAAGTTGTTCTAAAAATCTTACTGCACAAAATGTAAGCCAAAAATGGCTTGATTTACACTTGACCCCAAAACAAGGGTGCTGCCAACAGTTGGTAGTTGTAGGATATGTTGCGACCAAAAGGTTGCTGCCAGCAATGCCCAGTTTGGTCTTGAGTGACGTTTTAGCTCTTTTAGGTTCCTTCTGTGACTGAAGTGGTGTTGAAATGCACATATGCACAAATATTGTGCAAACTCTCAAAAATGTGTTGGACTCATTTGATTGCTTTTAAAATTTTTTTAAGTTGATCTCCAAATATGAAAAAATATGATGCATAAATGTTATGCTTGTTTTTGCATGATCAATTATTTGTTAATATGATTAGCACTTAATTGTTGGAATTGAATATCAGTTCATGGTTTATTTATGGTTCATTTAAATGTTGAATGGATTATGAATAAATGAGGATGATCATGAGCCTCTAATATTGATATCATTTATTTCAATTGTCGAAATGGGTTGTATTAAATGAGGCTTGCATGTCTCTTATTCTATCTTGTAAAATTTATGAGAGTAGAACCACTAGAAGTGAGGATTTTCATTTATGTAAATGTTGCATGAAACAAGTAGTCCTATGGAGGCCATTAGAAGACTTATGAATGTATGGGATAATTTCATATAATAGTTTATTTTAATTCAAACTACTTAAAATCAATCGAAGGGATGTACTTATAGCTCTAAGTGCATCACTTGGTTAGGCTCATGGTCATCCCACACTAAGAGCATACTAGGGTATTTACTTATTTATGCTTTCCATGTCCTATTGATGTATTAGATATCCTATTAATGTATGCGATGCATAATTAGGATATAGAGAACCTAAATAAGAAGATAAAAAATGATGAGATATTTGCAAGCAAACCCCCCTCCTCTTAGAATGTCTAAGTGTTTTCAAATATCAAGTCAAAATAGATATAAATTAAAAGAGTTTTAATTAATCCAAATCTTCCACTAATAGTGTATGCCATGACAATGCTACCAATTTTGTGTGATGGCACTCGATCATAGGCGTCACACTTAGGAGGAAAGCTGTGAGCATATACTTAGCATAAGATACACCTTTGACTTAAGAACCCTCATGCATTGGCACTCGGTTATGGAGGATGTCGTGAGGCCATCTTAAATCAAAATATGATTGGTGGGTTGGACTTAGATACTTAGTAGTATAGATGACACATAGTCACATAAGTCTATATGAAAAGTGAGGCAAAAGACATCAAAAGTTGCATAAGTTGCAATTAGCAAAAGTTGCTTACCCTTCAATTACTCGTGGATGTCACTTGGTGATAGGGTCCACTTGCAAATCCTTGGGATCTTGATTCTCATTAGGAAATGAGATTTTCTGAATTCTTCTAAAGGGATGAAGGATTTGATAAAATAGTGGGATAAAAATATGCTTGAAAGACCATGAACATATATTTAATATTAATTTTCAATCACATGCTTATACTCTTTTTTCGCCTCTTGTAGATTTTTAAAATCACCAAAAATAAAATGGCTAAAAATCCATTCACAAGCATTTTGGAAACTAATAAACTCACAGAGCCTAACTTCCAAGATTTGTTGAGAAACCTTAAGATAATTCTTGACTTTGAAAAGAGGACCTATGTCTTAGATTAAAGTCCACTGGACATATTAGGCAATGACTCTTTTGATGAGGTACATGAAGTGTTCACTAAATTTGTAGATGATGATCTACAAGTAAGATGTCTCATGATGACATCCATGATCAATGAGCTCCAAAAGACTCATGAGCATATAAGGCATGCTAATGAGATCTATAAGCATCTGCAAGAGTTGTATGGTGTGTAATCAAGATACAAAAGTTTTGCATTATCCAAAGAGCTCTTTAGGTCAAGGATGATAGAGGGTTTGAGTGTTCATGATCATAAGCTAAAGATGATTGGACTTATTGAAAAGCTTGAGCAACTTGACATGATCATGGACAATGACCTCTATGTGGATTTGATCATCCAGTGATCACCCCCATCATTTGACCAATTTGTTGTGAATTTTAATAAGTCCAAGCAAGACGTTATGATTAATGAATTAGTGAATATGCTTGTGATCGTTGAGGTGATGATGAAAAGGAAAAAGCCTTTGATGCTTACTTCTTTCTCTAAGTTGAAAGGCCCAAAAGGCCCAAGAAAGATAGGTAAGAGAAGAAAACGTTCTACCTCTAAAGGGGAGTAACTTAAGAAATGTTCTAAGAGGGTTAAGAAGAAGGCTAAGATTGATCCAAATTATTTCTATTATGGTGAAAAAAGGTATTGGAAAAGGAATTGCAAGGCCTATCTTGCAACCGTTGAGAAGGTTATGTTTGTAATTGAAATGCATTACATGACTAGTTCTTCCTTATGGGTATTCGATACCACATACAGTTCTCACTTTTGTAATTCATTATAGGGGATGGAAAGAAAAAGGAGTTTATGTGAAGGAGATATGATCCTCCACCTAGGAATGGGGCAAGAGTTGCAGCTATAGTCCAAGGTGTTATTAAGTTGAACTTCGGATATTCTAGTATTTTGCTTAATCTAGTTTATTATATACCTAATCATGTTAAGAACATCATTTCAATTCCTATTCTTGATAGTGAAGGATTTAATTTTTCTATATCAAATGGAATTTTGAAAGCATGAAAGAATGGTTCTTTGATTGCTAATGGTACATTGATCAACGGGTTATACATAATTGATTCTCAAACTTCACTAATGCATATTCAATCAAACAAAAGGAAATTGGGTAACCAAGAAGATGCCATTCTTTGGCATGCTAGACTTGGGCATATCTCCAAAAATAAGATAAACTAGATGAAAACTCTCAAGTACTAAACGTTAGTAGCATTGAGAACCTTCCTACTTATGAATCTTGTTTGAAGGGAAAAATGACCAATGATTTTTTTTATAGGATAAATGGAGTTGTCTACAAATCCTTCGAATTTGATCCATATGGATGTTTGTGGTCCACTAAATGTTAGTGGGAAAGGAGGTTATTCTTACTTCATCACCTTCACCGATGATGTCGATTCAGACTTGTGTATCTTATAATTTCAAGTTCGAGGCCTTTGAAAAGTTCAAAGAGTACAAAAATGAAGTAGAAAAGCAAAAGGCACTTATTATTAAAGCCCTTTGATCAAATCGATGGGGTTAATACTTAAGTACTGAATTCTTGGATTATCTAAAGAAGAATGGGATTCTCTCTTAATGGACTCTACCTAGTACACCTCAGCATAATAGAGTAGTTGAAAGGAGAAATCGTACCCTATTTGGCATGGTACATTCGATGATGAGCGTTTTTGATGTGCCTATGTCATTTTAGGGATATGCCTTGAAAACAACAGTGAGGTTACTAAATATAGTACCTTCAAAGTCCATGCTAAAAATACCATATGAGATACGACATGGCAAGGGAAAGTACCCTTTTACCAATATCACAAGGTTTGGGGATCTTCTATGTACGTGAGATGGATAGTGAGAGATAAGTTGGAAAGTAGATCCACCTTGTGCAAGTTTATGGGATACCCTAAAAAGTCTATAGGTTATTACTTCTATGATCCCTCAGAACAAAAAGTGTTCATTTCAAGCAACACCTACTTTTTGGAAAATGAATTTTTATTGGATAGAAAGGGCATTGTTGTTGAACTTGATAAAGTTCAAGATGATTAAGAAATCCCACAGACGGCAGAAATAAAAGAATTGTAAGAGCTTCGTACACAACCTCTAAGAAGGTTGGACTTGATTAAGATGCAACCCAAAATATTTGGATTTCTTCATGAGATAGGACAATTGGATGATGATTCGAAGACCTATGAGGAAGTTATGTCAGATATAGATTTGGGACGTTGGCTAAAAGCTATGAGATCTAAAATAGACTCTGTGTATTCAAACAAAGTGTGGACTTTGGTAGATCTACCAAAAGGAATAGTTCCCATTGGTTGCAAGTGGATCTATAAGTGAAAGCTTGGAATATATGAAAAAGTGGTGATTTTTAAAGCACGACTAGTGACAAAAGGTTACACTTAAAGATTTGATAAAAATTTTGAGAAAATCTTTTCACTAGTCACTATACCTAAGTCCATTCAAATTTTACTTGCCATAGTCACATATTATGACTATGAGATATGAAAAATGGATGTAAAAACTACTTTCCTCAATGGTGACATTAAAGAAGAAATCTATATGGAGCAACCATAAGGTTTTACATCCAAAGGGAGTGAGCAAATGGTTTGTAGACTCGAAAGATTCATTTATGCACTCAAACAAGCATTCCAAAGTTGGAACATACATTTTGACAAAACAGTCAAATTGTTTGGCTTTATCAAAAAAGTGTATGAGTTATGTATGTATATGAAGGCCCATGGGAGTAGTGTACAATTTATTGTGCTTTACATCATTGACATCTTTCTCATTGGGAATGAGGTAGAAATGTTAGAGTGCACTAAAGCTTGGTTATCTACTTAATTCTCCATGAAGGATTTGGGAGAAGCATCCTGTGTATTTGGAATATGTATCTATAGAGATAGATTTAAGAGGATGATGGGGCTTTCCCAAATCCTATACATTGACAAAATACTAAAGAGGTTTAGTATGGAAGAATCCAAGAGATGATTCCTTCCCATGGGACATGGCATTTATCTCTTAAAGTCTATGGCTCTCAAAACTGAGCAAAAGAAATGAAGAATGTCTCACATATCTTATGCCTCCTCTATTAGAAGCATAATATATGTATTCAATGTACTAGATTGGATATGGCATGCCCACTAAGCATTATGAGCAGGTTCCAATCTATTCCTAGTGAGAGTCACTAGATAGCTGTAAAAGCAACCTTTAAGTACTTGAGAAGAACTGAGGATATGTTTTTGGTATACGATAGTGGAGAATTGAAACTCAAAAGGTTTTTGGATTCAAGTTTTCAATTCGATGTAGATGACTTCAAATCTATTTCTGGATTCATATTTTACCTTAATAGTGGTGCGGTAAGTTGAAAAAGTTTCAAACAAGATACCATGATCAACTCTACCCTAGAGGCAAAATACATTATAGGTTCAAAAGCCACAAAGAAAGGTGTTTGGATGAAAAACATCATTCAAGAGTTGAATATAATGCCTAGCACTACTGAGCCAAACGTTGTCTTCTGCAATAACAATAAAGTGGTAGCACAAGCTAAAGAGCTAAGATCTCATCAGTGATCTAAACATATTTTGAAGTGATATCATTTGATTTGGAAGATCATTGATAAAGGCGACATCCGAGTGAAGAGAGTTACCTCGAAAGAGAACATAGCAGATCCATTAACAAAACCCTTATTTCAAAAGGTTATTAAAGGACATCTTGAGAATATGGGTCTCAAGGCCATGGGGCATTGGCTTTAGGGCAAGTTAAAGATTATTAGAATAGTGCCCCATAAGCTAATTAGATTGGCTTTGGAAACTATTTCATTGTAAGAGAATATTGATTGAATAGTATTCATTATATGATCATCTTCATCTTTTGCTCTTTTTTTTCTTCACTTGCAATTGGATGAAGCACATAGATCACACAAAACTATAGGACTTGGTCACATGTTGGGTATTGATCATGGAATAAGTTTTATGCAGTCATGATCTCAAATCTTTCAAGTTATAGGATCTTATGAGACAGTGAATCTAAGTTCTAGATAGACTTGCACTGATAATGCATAAATCCAAGGGTTGGATGTTGCTCCATTCCATAAGTAATCCCATTTGAGGTATGAGTGCATATTGATGGGTGCTTGTTAGAGACTAAGGCCTAAAGACCCACTTGGAGAATCTACTAGATAGCTAAAGTGGTATGTCGGTAGTGGTAAGTTCTCTCACTCATGCTAGTGCATATTATTAGTCCTTTAAGCTGAGGATCTATGGTAGCCTTAAGTTTGGCCCTTATGTTTTGACTCTTACCAGGTCACTTATCCGGCCATTTGGGTAGGGATTGGGCGTAAACTGCTAGACATGGAGTTTTATGAGATCCAAGAAGAAATCCAACTTTTTGTCTTTGTGTAGGGCAAGTGTATCTCCTATATTTTCTATAATGATCGATTCCCATAAATCCTTGTGCAAGGTGGTGTGATAATTTGGAAAAGGAATTTTCCAAAAGTGAGGTCACACAATGGAATTG